>UFQX01000289.1:0-193568 GCA_900497675.1 Arapaima gigas | reverse complement strand
GGGGGGGGGGGGGGGGGGGGGGGCTGCTGGCACTTGGACCTCCAAAGGTTTATTTTTTTCCCTCGCCTCCTGGTTGGGAATGTTTTTTTCCCTTCCTCAGTTGCTCGCATGTTTACCGTATTGCTTTTCTACCATGTATAGTTGTTCTCATTAACATTCAACCTCCATCTGCACCCTCACTATACACTTGTTCCCTCTTCTATTATCTTAATCTGCTGTTTGGCTCTGACTCACTGTGTGAGAAATGAAAATATATTAAATTGAACTGTTTTACTGACGTTGGGGACAGCTGTTTGGGAGTTTTCAGATGGGCTGGGAACGCATCCTTATTTTTCTCATAATAAACAGTGGAAATAGCTGTTTCGATTTGCAATTTTGATTTCTGTGGCCATTTGAAGAACCAATTAGATGCATAAACCAAGGAATAACCATATAAATCTTTTTTCTACTTATACAGTTCACAACTGTGACGCCGTTGGCAGGAAGCAGACGTGTGCAGGCACGAGTTAGCAGTTGAGGTTTATTGTCCAGGGAAGTTCCAGAATCGTGGTCAGTACACAGGCAAGGGTCAGGTCCGGGTGAGGGCCGATTACCGGAACGGCTAACAGGAGAACTGCTCAGTACACTCAGTAGTAACATGGACAATACTTTGCACCAGCATGTTGGACTACACAGGTTTTATACCTTGTTCGGGGAAATGAGGAGCATGTGCTGGCAATTGTGGGGCTGGGCAGAACAGCAGGCAGAGCAGGGGGTGTGACAACAACCTATGGTTCAGTCTCTTCCTCACAAATTAACTTCTGATAGTATCTGATATTCATAAATATCTTACATGCATTGTAAGGTAAGTATAAGAACAAGAGTGACTTACCCAATGCAAGCCACCATTGCCAAACCAGAGGAAACTCCTGCATGACTGGAAGAAAAAGTAAAACTGCTTATTAACTGTCCTCTAGCTTTGGCACTGAAGAGAAAAAAAACGTATATGCCAAAAAAAGAAACTGTGTTCCATATTCTAGATTTTTAGCCATTAATACAAAAACATTAGTCTAGCTTTCCCTTCAGAATGTTCTGAAGTGTTTCTACACTATCTGCATATACCTTGACCATAATATAGTTAGGAGGTCCCTTCAGTCTGTAGGATCTCATTGGCTTTCCAGCCCTTTCTGTATGAGAACCTCCTTCTCTGCAAGCTTTTATAACCTTGGCCACCTTCTCTGTAGGATATCCACCTCTGTAGGCCAAGGACAAGGTGGTAGACATCAGTCTAAGATGCACTCATGTCTCAAAAGGCTTGGAAAAAGTGCCTTACGATCATAATATAAACTCATTTTGAGAGAGGGGTGGTTTGGCAGCACACTTGGAGCTGCTTCTGTAGCGTCTGGAAAGTAGTTTTTGTAAAAAAAAAAATAATAATAATAACCTTGAATAAGGTACTTGCACTGAATGTATACAGTAAAATAACATTGCCTTATAAATAAGATTATAAGTAGCTTAAGTGTTAGAGAAAAGGAGAAAAACTTTTTTCCTGCTCAGTTTCTTGTGTGGTTGGCCAAAGGTCTTCTTCTTTTGTTCCCTTGCGGCTGAAAGCTTATTTTTCTATTTCCATGTCTTGGGAGATCCTGGGTTCACATCCCGCCTCCTGATATAGTACCCTTGAGGAAGCCACATACATTGATTTTTTTGGCGGTAGAAATTACCCGACTATATAAGTGGATAAAAAATGGTAAGCAGCTCAATGTTATAAGCTCACTTTAGAGAAAAGTGTCAGCTAAATAAATAAATATAACAGTGGGAAAGAGAAATAATAAAAGTATAAACCCATCCATTGCGATTTCAATACCTGGTCAGTCCCAAAATTTGAAATGAAATGCTGTATTGCAGACTGCTATACTTCACTTGAAAGGACTCTATAAATGGCTGCTATCTTCATAAAGCTACGGTTAAGCTGTAAACCTTAAAAAACTACAGGTAATATGGATATGGGCAGTAGATACGCAACCGTGTAGGTTAGCCTGAATGAGGCATGACATATCTCACCTATGGACGTGAGGAGCACATGGAAGATGGTGACTGTGAGGGCATAATCCCACACCCATCTCTTCACTACTGCTGCAAACAACAGTCCGCTGCTGAAGAAGGTGAGCTCCATTGAGAGCAGGTTCACTGTGACACAAAAAACAACATCACTGAGCCTTAAATGTGGCTCTGTGCAGAAGTGTGTGTGTGTGTGTGTGTGTGTGTGTGTGTGTGTGTGTGTGTGTGTGTATGTTACATTACCTAAATATTTAGAGCTTGACTCTGAGAGCTCAATCTTGAAATCAAATGGAATGAGTCCATCGAAATTGTCCAGCCTGTTAAGATAAATATAAATTCAATTCAATAGACTGATGGAAATTAACTGATGTTTATACAGCCTTTATTTTCCCATTTACTAGGTTTTATTTAAAGTAGTTTCCTTTCATAAAACTGTAGGACTTTCTGCCTGTGCTTTTTCAACTCTTTAGTAGCTATTTAAGCACTTAACAAACCTAGGTTTGGTGCCTCAATTTATTTAAACAGTCCAAAGTCACATGCTTTAGGTAGATCGGTGACTGAATTGCCCATTGTGTGTGTGTGTGTGTGTGTGTGTGTGTGTGTCTGTTTGTGTGTGTACACGCCATCCAATGGTTTAACAATGCAAGCCCCTAACCCTGGGTAAATAGTGACAGTTGATGACACATAGGACATCCAGCATCAGCTAACCTGTACGTGGGCTGTGCTTTATGTAGAGAACAAATTATGGTGACAGTGGAAGCAGACCCCATGATACAAAGCACCAGGACCACTCCAACAGCAACGCAAGCTGCGAACCTGAGGTGCTCAAGGATCAAGGGCACGGGCACCAGGAGACTGGGGAGGGAGGTGGAGTCAGTGGCAAGATATAGGTTGACAGGAGTCAGAGGCATTTGTAGTGAAGCTGCCCCTTGAGAGGACACAGGGTGGGTTTGGGAGCAAGAGCTCACTGGTGCAGGTAGCTATTGCAGGAGAACACACCAGGCACACCTTGGGCTGAAGGTTCGGCATGGCCACCAAGGAGAAGGGGAGCAATGATGCTGGTTTAGAATGGACAGATTTAGTGCACAGAAACCATAGAGAATCTCCAAAAACAGGGAAAGAGACAGATGTGGTGGGGACATCAGGATGGCAAGCAGTGGCAGGCAGTGGGTGGTGAATGAGCACAACCATTATGAAAACAGCCCTCACAAAGGGAAAGTAGCAGGATGCAGTTATGTGACTGATAGTGGGGTGTAGCCAGGTTTGGTCTAATACTTCCCTTCAAAAAATTATGTTTTCACAAACTTCAATACTGGTCCAACCACAACTCCAAATGCAGTGCATTGCATGATATTTGGGGGCAATAGCTAACCTGGGTTTTCCTTGACAAATTCCGTAAAACCAATGGTGTGTGTATGTAATCTTTAGATATGTCACACTGAATGTAACTGTGAGGACCAAGGCAGTTCTCTGGATATCACTACAACATGTCGCTCTCTATGACACACATATACACACATGGTGCTACACACATTAGTGACGTATGCCAACAGGTACCTCACCACAGCTGGCGCATGTGTCATTCTCTGCTCTGTCTGTGTTCATCTGATATATAGGGTGGACAATGATGTAAGCACAGGTGCACTCTCTCTCTCACACTCACACAAATATTCATACACACAGCACTACACAGGTTAGTGACATGTGCCGTCATGCAGTTCAGATTTTCTTTTAGTTTACAGGTACTTCTCACCTTAAATGGCCAAAAAGACCATTTAGTATCTAGAAAAATTTTACCACCTCTTATCTTTAGTCCTCTAAGCTCATTTAACCTAGATACAGCACTGTGCAAAAGTCTCAGGCACCTGTGGGAAAAATGCTATAAAGCGAAGATGGTTCCAAAAATAATGCCATGAATACTTATTAATCAATAAACCTTCTAAAAAGTGCACTAGACAAAAAAACCTTAATCAGATCAATATTTGGTGGGACCACCCTTTGCCTTTAAAACAGCATCAATTTTCTTATGCTAACTTGCATGCAGTTTAAGGTAGAGGTTGGTAGGTTCTTGCAAACATTTTGAGGAACTGGCCACAGTTCTTCTGCAGACTTTGACTGTCTCTGCATGTCCTCCCAGACTGACTTGATCATGTTGAGATCAGGGCTCTGTGGGGACCATACCATCTGTTGCAGGATTCCTTCTTTTTGCTGAAGAGAGTTCTGTATGACTGAGATTGGGTGTTTAAGGTCATTCTCAGGCTGCAGAATGAATTTGGGACCAACCAGAAACCTCCCTGATGGTAGATAAGAATCTACCTGTACTTCTCAACACACATTCAAGTTGCATGCCTAAGACTTTTGCACAGTACTGTATATACACATGGCACTAATGTGATGGACAGCATCAGGACCACAAAGTCACTTGCTCTCTCACATATACACAAACACCACACATGTGATGTTACACATACACTTGTGATGTGTGCTAGTAGACAGTTCTAAACTAAGTCATCAGGAAGAGAGCAAATGGAGCAGTTTTGGTGCGGAGGTAATGGTACTGTACAGTACTGATCATACTTAAGTACTAAATGGAACAAATTTAAGGAAAATAAATTTGCTGCTTGACAATACATACTTGGTTATTTTACCATTTTACCCTTTCTGCTTCATTGGGGTCGGCGTTGCTCTCTGTGTTGTCTGTGTGTTTGACAGTGTTAAACATACTTATGTATTAAATAGAACCAGTTTGCTAGTAATAAAGTGTTGTGAAACAATTGCAAGAAAAGGTTTGTGAACTCTTTGGAGTACCCAGTTTTGCCTAAACGAATGGCACAAAAATAATTGTACTTTTTATGTCTTTATTGATCACATTGTTTAACCATTCACAGTCCAGGCTAGAAAAAATGTGGACCCATATATTTAATAACTCTTTTAGCAGCAATAAACTCCAAACCAAACATTTCCTGCAGCTGCTGATCACATTTGCACATAAGTGACAAGGAATTTTAGACCATTCCTCTCTCCAAAACTGTTTCAGTTCATCAATATTTTTGGGATACCTTGCACGAACAGCCTTCTTCAGGTCATACCAAAGCATCTTGGGTTAAGATCTGGACTCTGACTTGGCTATTCCACAAATTTTCTTCTTTTTAAACCATTCTATTGTTCTTTTGTTGGATCATTTTCTTGTTGCATCATCCAACTTCTATTAAGCTTCAAGTGATGGAGCACTACCTTAAATTCTCCTGTAAAATTTCATGATAAAATTTTCCATTCATTGTTCCCTCAAGAACTATAAGCTCTCCAGGTCATGAGGAAGCAAAGTAGACCCAAACCATGATGCCCCCCCCCCCCCCCCCCCNAAAATTTTCCATTCATTGTTCCCTCAAGAACTATAAGCTCTCCAGGTCATGAGGAAGCAAAGTAGACCCAAACCATGATGCCCCCCCCCCCCCCCACACACCATGATGGGGTTTTGATGTTGGTGTGCACTGCCCTTTTTGCTCCAAACATACCAAAGTACATTTCTGGAAAAAAATTCAAATTTTGTCTAATCTGTTCATGCAGGTGGTCTTTTGCAAACTAGAGATGTGCAGCAAAGTTTTTTAGAGAGCAGAGGTTTTCTCTGTGGTGTCCTTCCATGAACTCCATTCTTGTTTCGTGTTTTCCTTATAGCAGACATATGAATCGGGACATTAGCAAGTTCTACACATTTCTACTGGTCTTTGCTGTTAAGTTTTGGTTCTTTTTCACCTCCTTCAGCACTGCACATGGTGATCTTTGCAGGACTCCCACTCCTAGGGAGAGTAGCAGCACTAGTGAATTTGCTCCAGTAGTAGAAAATTTGTCTCACTGTGGAACACTCCATGAACACTTAGGTCTTTAAAAATGGTTATGTAGCCTTTTTGAGCCTCATGCATCTCTTCTTCTTGTAAGGTCCTCTGGCAGCTGTTTTGATGAAGGCATGGAGTTAAATAGAACTTTCTTGAAAAGAGCAGACTATTGGTAACCTGATCTTTTACGTTTATATAATAGAGCAGGGCACCTCTACAACCCACATCTTTAGTCTCAGCTGATTGTTTGAAACACTTGACTCCAGGTACCTTCTGCAGAAGTCATTACCCCAGAGCTTTACATACTTTTTTGAACCTAGACCATAATTGTTTAAATGGTGCATTCAGTGTTGAGGAGGGGGGTACACATTAAGCAGCTTGTGTTTGTCTATTATTGTGACCTAGATGAGGATCAGACTACATTTTATGAGTAATTAATACAGAAATCCAGGCAAGTGCAAAGGGATCACAAACTTTTTTTGCAATTCTGTATAATTTGTTAGTCAAATTCTCATAACTTGAATGGGCATCTCTTTGGAAGGACTGCATTTCATTTACAGCACCCGCTCCTATCCTTGAGATATAACATGGTTTTTAAACACACTGAATTGTCATGTAAGACTGAAGTTACAAATTTTGGAAGATATGAACATCCACACATATCCTTTTATTATATTATACTCTTGTCCCAGTCAAAGTCGAGGCAGTCCAGAGCCTATAGTGCAATCATTGGTCACTAGGCCACGACACTATACCCTGGATGGGAGACCAGTAGATATGAACACTGTTTACATTTTAACTGCATTTTCTTCAGTTACCTTTTTTTTAAATTGCTGCATAAAAAATGCTATCTGTGTTTCCTCGGCCAACCGTTACCTGGCAGTAAGGAGAACCTGAACAGAGAATGTGGGCCTGAGATAATTCAGTCCATATCCACGGTGTTTATACCTGCTGTCTGGTATAAGTGAACACTGGGGATTAATAAGGAGACGACAAATGCTGCCCATATGTATATGGGACAAATTTTTTAACAACTTCCACTGAATCTGAGTTTGAAGTGATAGCACACTTTTTTCTGTTAATTATGGTACAATTTTAATGTATCTTAAAGCTATTAAAACTAATATTCTACATACAATATTAAACCCTATAGCCAAAACATTTATAGTATGTACCCAAAAAAAAAATACTTCAAGGTGCATATCTATGATTATATTTTTACTGATTATATAGATAATAAAGCAAAATGAAAGTAGCCAGACGTTAATGAATGATGCAGATGCTTAAGGCTGAATCAATCCATAATCTACTTTAGGTAGGAAGACAAAAAATATTACATTTAAATTACATGTAATTTAAAATTACACTTAAAGTACAGTAAACTAAATTTTAATGTTTAATGTTGTTTCTAGGTGACAGAGAATAATAAATTTAGGTAATAGTCTGGCTACCCTTCCACAGTATTTCTTTTCTGTGTTTCCAGAAAAGGTTCTAGATGACAGTGACCCTGCATAGGAGGAGCAGTAGATAAACAAATATAAGAAACTACAGTCTTACAGGCCATTTTGATATCATTAACACATTTCTAGAACCTACAGCAGGGAAGTCTGTATTCTGAAGCTTTAACTGACCATGACTAAGTGGTAAAAGTGACTGGAATTTCGAACGAGCGGAATTTATCAGGTCTCAACTGTGTTACTATCTTCTGGACAAAAGGTAATAAAAGTAGAACGGAGCGGAAAGTTGTGCAGACACTGGGGTGAAATCAAACCCCTTCACTCTATAACCTTTAACGGGCAAGTTGCCATAAACGTACACTTAGACAAAATAGTAATAACCACCCTAGGAACGAGCGTTTCTTACTTGAAAGCACCGAAACAGACACTGCCGATCATGTAGTAAAGCGTGTAGAAAATGACCAAACACAGCAGCAAATGCAGCAGGATGGTCTGGAAAGAAACACACAGTGTGGTCAGTACGGCAAAGTGCCTTATTTCATATTATTTCATATACTTGTACCCCTAGGGCTTAGCACTAATATTTTTTAAATCAGTACATATTATGAATTATACCAAGGATTTCATCGCAGTACTACAGTACGTGCAAACAACAGCCAGGGGCGATTTTCTTTCATTACGCAGTTATTAATATAACACCTGGTTCTTTACACAATACATACTGGCAGCAAAGAAGTTCCCTATGGGTGCTCATTTGTGTTTATTGTTATGGAGGAACTCGCTCTTTTTTAATACGTTGCAATGCGAACAGATTAGTGGTTATCCTTTTATTGTAGCGCAGCGGCAGTGGAGGGGAGCTCTCCCATGGTGCAGTGCAACATACCATTAACTCCCTTCAACATAACAACAGTTACTTGAGCTAGAGAGCCATTGCGGATCTTTATTTCCACAGCCCTTACCTTTGTATCAGCCACCTTGCCTTTGAATGCCATTTAAACTGCTGCATTTGTGAGCGCTATCCGCATCCTTTTCTAATCCCCAAGTTCTGGTTCATTACCAACAATAACAATGCATTGTCGCCCTCTGCTGTTATAAAGACGAAGACACAACAGAGATTACATTATTTAATATAATTATTTGTTTAATTAAAATTTGAAATAGCAGACTAAAAATCAGCCAACAGTTATATTGAGACATATTTCCCGAGCGTTCAGACTTTCGGTCTTTTCTATGCTGGTATATTTGGCCACTGATTAACATGGCACTTTGCAGTCGACAGCTGTCTAACCTTCGAGGGCGTCTAATTTCATTGGCTGTACGAGGAAAAGGGGCGGAGATAAGGCGTGTCTATTAGGCTAATCAGCATGGGCTCCTGTCCTATTGGCTGGGGTACAGCAAAGGGTGGGGAAGAGGCGTGTTTTCCGATTGCTGGTGCAATATGGCTGATGGGTACGCGCAGAACGTCCTTTACGGGGTTCGTGCTATATCGGAAAGTTGTGAAGCAAAATTATAAAACATCACAGCAAGATCCGATTACAAACAGAATCATTATTAAAATAAAATAGAAGTGTGTAAAATTTTGTGAAGACAATGTCAGTAAGACATGGTCAGTGGTGCTTAGTCTTACATAGGTTTCCAGTTAAAAATAACCTACGTTTTCAGTTATGTTGCTTTATTTAATAAACTGGCAAGAAGTGTTTTGACAAAAGTTTTATTAAACTTCTCAGATACTACCAAACACATGGCTGCAATATGTATAATCACTACAATAAAGATTTCAGCCAACAGCATTTTTTATATGTATATGTTTGCAAAAGTTGATGCTACACAGCATCATAACTTCCCATTTGGAGTTGATCAGCTTTGCCAGGGTAAATGAAAGGTTTTTCACACCATGGGTTAGGAGGCTTGTTGTCCTCACTTCTGTCCATCCTAAGGTACTAAACATGAGCCAGATGATCTGGCAAGAACCTGCTCCATTGCCACAGGTATTGGAAGAGAGGGTGGCCAAAAAAAGAATAAATGGAGAAAAATCAACTCCGAGTGCTGTTAACAGGGACTATAAGACCTCCCATTATTAATAGTGTAATGTTTTCAACGCAATAGTAAATGTAAAGCAGACTGCAGCAGATGAGGCCTATAATCACACAGAACTGATAACTTTACCAGTAAAAGTGATTTTGAATATGAACAATGAATTGACATGAATATTGACAAACAACAGGTGTCAAATAGCATTTCACATTTATCTATAAGTGCAGATGGCAGTTTGCTACAGAGCTTTCTGTGTACAATTATAGTATTACCTCGATTAGTGTTCTAGATGCGTTCTTGAGACATTGCACATTTGAAACAACGTTCCTAATGCAGTAAATTGTATAAACTGAGCTTGAAAACTGCACATGCACAACACAGTACAAAATAGAATAGATGAATTATTGAAAGAATTTTAACACTGTTAGTCATGGAAAAGTATCACCTATATAAATAAATAACTGTATTCCTGTTCAGGTATCACCATATGTGTTATTGATTTTTCATAAGTTTGGGATGAGAATTACTACCTATAGATTCAGCTAAAGAAACGTTGGCACAAAAGTTCCATGATATATCTACCTTTCAGGTGGCTTTCTCTTAACTTTCTCTTAGATGATAACTATGTTGGTATACAGTTATATAAGCTATGGCAGTATATTTTTTGAAAATATGCAATTACATTAAATTCACTGTGACTTTTAAGCATGGAAATACACACACATACACAAACATTTTTTGTTTTACTGATGCTAATCTCTAAAACAACTTGCAGAATTAACTGCAAAGATATCTGTGCAGCTTTGATACATGTACATTCGACATTGCATGACATTTAACACAGTGATGTGAAGAAAGATGAGTTTAAACCCAGATTACTGGCTTGCTTAGACAGCAGGTGGTATAGTGGTTAGTACTGTTATTGTTGGAATCAAAGGATTTAGGTTTAAATCCCATCTCCTGCTGTAGTACATTTGGTCAATGTGTTTACCATGAATTCAGAATAAACGGGTAATTTTATAATGAGTGAAGTTGTATAAATCTTGGAATAAATCTAAGCTGCTTCTGAGAAAATTCAAGCGCTTCTTTTTTCAAGGTCACAGCGGTTTGAAGCCTCTTCCAGAATCACTAGGTGCTAAGCTATGAGGGTATGTCGTGGATGGGGCAGAAGTCCATCACATCTTTGGAGAAAAGCATCATGTAAATAAATATATTTAAACGTACTAGGTGTTGTACGTTTACGCACCTTGTCACCGTTCCTCATCAGATTGTTAAGGTCAGGCAGTCTGAAATCCCTCACAAGTACAAAGTCAGGCCACAGCAGTGTGCTGTTTTCGTACAGTATACCTAACTGATTGTGCATTGGTTTCTGCATAATTTAGCCATTGCAACCAGCTCAGAAATTACTCCACTTATTTTCTAATTTTATGTACGCCTGATACATAACTCACGACTCACATATAAAACATGTCAAAAGTACAATAAAAAGACCTTCTTGAGATGGCCTACAAAACTGGAAGAGAGTGCTTAGAGGTAGTGTAAACATACACATTAACTAGCCAAATGTTTTTGTTGACTAGAGACATTTTACAAGCGACGACGTGGTGCTTTTGGATCTCAAAGTTTGCTGTGATTTTCCACAACACACCACTCGGATCACTGCAGAATGTGAATCTTACATGATATTTGTGTGACGTGTTCTTGGAAAGCTAAATTTACTGACCGTAATCTAGTCAATATTAAATAAATCTGATTGAAAAATAAAACTGCAAGTGAAGAACTGAGATTTAGAATGATAATCGATTGGTCAAATGGATCGTTTAATGTGGTCTTATGCCTCTCTTCTAGCTAGAGGTAAAATATAACAGGAAAGCGCGCTTGGCAAAGAGTGTCGTTCCTGCGCACCGACTTAGGATTGTGAAATAACTGAAAGCAGGCACAGTCATTTCAAAACGGCTAGTATAGGAGCTGCTGCAGTGTGTGCGTGTGTGACTACAGCTTCGCTCTATAATGGTGCTCAGGGCGAGCGGACAGTGCGCGCTCCCCGCAAAAATTACCACTGCGTCACGAGTAACACGCTTTTTACGGCTGTTCCGATTCATGCAACCAGGGGGGATTTATTTGTCTCCTAATGAAACTTTTTTCAGTTTCGATCAGCAAAGAATGTCAAAATGCGACGCCAATTCTGTTTTTAAACGCATCAATACTTGAGCTCAAGTTTGTCCGGAGCCGAAGTTGGCAGCGAGGCGGCGCAGTGCGCATGCGCGCCTCACGCGCCGTCCAGCTCCTAATAAGAGTTCCGAGAGACGAGGTGAGTTCCATACATTTCTAATAAAACCTTTTCTTCTTCGCACCCGACGCAGAGAACAACGAGCTCTATGAGCAGCGCGGTGTCCGTTTTACAAATTGCGCCGATTTTTATGCCGCACAACGCGGTGTGAAGCAGCAAATATTTTAAACTATAAGGGCAAGTTTTGCATAGAAGAAATTAAAAGCAAAGCGATTCTATTTGCAGATGTCGATCGGCAGCGGCGTGGCGGAGCGCGGTTAATTCGCACACGAGCTGTGGGGAAGGAAAATGCGTGCAAACATTTTGCGCTCGGCGGAAAAAGTTTGTTTGCTGCGGTTTGCGGCGAGTTGCAGCTAGCTGCCGTGTGCGTGCGCGAGAGTGGCGATGCTAACGAGCTAACGCTAGCGCGCCTGCATTCCCTGACAGGGAAAGTGCAGAAAAAGAGCTCACGCGGGAAAAAGACGCAAAAATGTGGCAGCAAACACGTGGCGCTCGCTTTGCCCCTTGGCAGCAATATTCCGCAGGTTACAGGCGCGCGCAGTTATTATTTGTTACAGTTTGAAGCTGTTGGGGGGGCCTCTTCCTCCCCTCCGCCATTTTGTTTCGGGCGAGCACTAATAATGGGCGCTGATGCGTCTCACTTTATTGATAATAAGAGCCCATCGCGCAGAAACAAGTGCAAAAGCGGCGCAAACTAGTTTTGTTGGCAGCGCGTCGTGTTTCCAACCGCTCGTTTCTTCGTCGACCGATGAATAAAGGTAAAGCCAAATTTTAAGTCCGCGTCAGGCCATAGACGCAATGTCAGTGTTATCATTAAAGATAAAACTTTTGCGCGCAGCTGCAGCACAGAAAACACGTTTAGATTGTAGATTTTAAAATTGTCCTCGAGTTACAGTTGTCTGTGCGCTGCTGAGTGGCGGTTTGCGAAAAATATCACAAAAATACGAGAAAGCGAATCTTGTTGTTTTAATTTGTTTTTCCGTATATTTTTCAGGTATTCGCCGGCTCAAGTACTTAAGATATAGGTCGTGCATCATTGTTTTACGTTTCATTGGAATTATTCCGCTTCTTGTTATGAAATATTAAGTGTTTTTTTGTTCCGAAATGAAGCCCTGTGCCGCAATTCGAAAGCAGCAGGCGCCACCTGGTGGAACTCATGCATATTTCAGGTTGGAGTGTCAATTCAAACTTTCGGCAGGTACAGGTATCCCGCTTTATGCGAATCTAATTCGTTCTGAAAATGTGTCTGATGGTGAATTTTCGGGAAGGCGAGAGCCTCCATTCCGTTATTTTCAATGGGGGAAAACAATAATGCACTCCCAGCACATAGCAAGTCCCCCAAAACAATTTCCCAAAATATCACTGAAACACCTATGCACCAGCCCAGCAATCATTTCTGCGCAATGTAAAGCGTGTAAAAGACCGATTTTTTACAATTGGATACAGATTGTTTTCCTTTGTTGGAATGAACATAAGAATAAAAAATAGAAACACAACACGAGCAAATAACACTTTGCAAAATAAAAGTTTTTTTTAGATTTCTCATATAGAGAATTGTATACCTGGTTTTTTAAATTTTCTCATGTAGAGAGAATTGTATACCTGGTACATGGGGAAATGTGCACAGATGACCTTGTATCTTATACATTCACCTCTCAGTATGCTTTGTTGCTTATCATGTTTCCTTGAAAGTATAGACTTTTCTAGACTTCTTTGGTTCACTCACTTTCATTCTCTTCTCCTTTCTTTGGAAACTTTTCCTCTTAATAATGGGGTGACAATAATGGTGAAAAAAAGCAACAGCGCAGAACATAAATAGCGAGAGCACAAGCAGCTAAGACACAACTGTGGCATGTTTTACATCCAGACTCACGTGATTTAAAATTTTTGCAAATGCAGGTTCTGATGAGTGGCTTTTCAATTTAGATTGTGATTTTTGGGTACAAGTTTTCAAGAGTTGTAAAGGTAAATTTTCAAATCCAGAGATTATGGATTGTGAGGGGTAGCTGTATTTTGTTAGCAGAAATCTTTACTGAATATGCAGTTTACACTTTGTAATTTACTTATAATTAAGGTGATTATTGAGAGTAGTTTTTGCCCAATGTAGGGTACCTTGCAATGTAATACACGTAACGTACCACTATTTGCTCATTTGTACTACAGGGTAATTTGTACTGTATCAATTCAAGGTAAGCACCTTGATCAAGGACTCTACAGCAGGAAGTGGGATTGGAACCTGGACCCTTCAGATTACCTTCAAACAGCAGCCCTCAGGACTACCCCACTGCCTGCCACCTGTTTGTTACTTAGCTGACCAGTGTAGGTCACTTTATGGATATGGATCTTTTTCCTTTAGTTTTTTTAAACCGTCATTTGATGGTTTACAGACATACGGTTAGCGTTAAGTTAATTTGCGACTTGTAATAGCATGAACCTGTTTTTCTCAGTTTATTCCCTCTTTTTTAACAGTATTATTATATGTAGTTAGATTTTCTGCAGTGGTCTCAACATGTTTGTATACAGTGTTGTGCAGAATTACAGTTAGCTTCTGTCACACAGGTACCAAGGAGATTCAGGAAAATGACAGATACTCCTCCCACTGATGCTCCTGCCCCAGGTGGGGATTTTGACATGATGAGTGCCCTGGACTGGAAAGATGGCATAGCAACTCTCCCTGGGAGTGACATAAAGGTAATATTTAAACACATGATTTAGCTGTCAGTCAACTTGACTATTTACTAAACACATACTTTGCTTGTAGGTTTAGCTTCTTTAGAAGGTATCTGTAGACTAAACCTGTTTTTTGACATGTCTGCATTTGTGTGCAATTGCATGCTTGTATGTGTGCACTTAGGACATATATGAGCACATACACAGGTTCCTAACCCTACCTCTTGCTGTTCTCAGTTCAAGATGACTGAATTTGGGACTTTAGAGATGGTGACAGACCTGGACTTGCATACTAAGCAGCAGGCTGAGGATGCTACTGATTCACAACCTCAGGACCTCTCCCCATCCCACAGTCCAACCCCTCCACCTGAAACCCCCTTAAATGCTGACTCAGCAATCCCACTGGAACCTGAAGGTAAAATTTTTGCTATAACTCCACTGTTAACCATATTCTTCTCATGGAAGATATAGATAAAATTCCAGTTATTTAATTGCTTGCTGTTAGAAGATTGATGCATAAAGCTCTGTTTGCTTTCACCTTTATACTTTCCAGTCCATCCAACAGTTTCCCAGGGTCCCATGCAGAACCAGAGTCCTTTGGCTTTGGAAGAGGCGCCAAGTGTAGAGGTGGCTAGTTTTGGGTCCTGTGGGGTCTCTGGTTCCCAGGACAGCTTCCTTCATGACAAGTTCTGTAGCCCAGTCTGTGCCCATCCATCTGGTAGCAGGTATGTATGACAAGGAAGTACAGCGTATTTTTTTTATTCACAGTCAAGTGTCTGATTCTGTGTTAAGTTAAAAATGGTTAAGTTTATAAAGACCAGAATGCTAGATGATGTTACCTGAGCAGAATTGTAAGATACTGTGCATGGAGTGCTATGTCTTTGCAAGATACTATGCAGTGATTACTGTTAGTTTTGGTATGTAGTATCAAAGTAATCTTAAGGAGAAACTGCACTTCTTTCTCCTTTATGTAACTATGCAAGAGCAGAACTGACAAAGTGAACCTTGAATCTTGAAGTATGTTTGTTGTTTCCCACACAGGTCAATTCTAGGTGAGACGAGAGAGAAGGTCGGATCGACAGTAGTTCCTGTGGTGCAGGGTGATCAGTTAGGAAAACGCATAAGGAGGAAAAGAAAGGTGTATATGGACTCAGGAGATGAAGATGAAGAAAACCCAGAGGAAGAGGAGGTAAGGCACTTTAGTTTTCTCTCAGTCACTGCTCAGTGCCTTCTATGAGGAAGCACAGATGGACCTCAGTATGTTATAAACACTAGTGCTTGGGGTGGGGTGGAAAATGTTTTTGCTTCAGTATTGTTTTTGACATTTCATTATCTTCCACACCAAGGAAACGTGCAGTTAAAGGTATGAACTGATTGTGACATCTTCAGCTGCAGTGACTGCAACAAAATACTTCTTGCAGCTGTTGACTAGGGTCTACAGTTTTGGCTCACTCCTTCATGCTTTAGCTCAGCAACATTTGCAGTTTTTCAACCAAGAACAGTTTAAAGTCCCCCCCCCCCACTGACATGGACTTTCTTGAAAATTTCGCATTATTGTCTTGCTGCATGAACCAGCTGTGCTTCAGCTTACATACTGATGCCCTGAAACTGTCTTTTAGAATGTTGTAATACAAAGAGGAATTCATGGTTCCTTCAATGATGGCAAGACTCCCAGGTCTTGTGGCAACAAAACATCCCAAGACCATCACGTTGCAGCTATCCTGCTGGACTTGGAAGAAGGTTCTTACGCGAAAATGCTGTTTTGGTTTTCAACAGTGTCACTGAAAACGTTAAAGTTTTCAATTATCAGTCCACGGATCATCGGAGAAACGGAAGTTTAAGACTTCTCAGTCTGTTGTGTATCCTGTTTTTCCAGTCTTTCTTTTTGTGGTGTTTTGAGCACTGATTTGATACCTGGCATCCCAAGATGGTACTCCTCCATCCATATATATATTTGTAATTTATCTTTTCTTCTCTCAGCAGTTACTCTGTGAGTTTCAAAATGTACATTAATGCACTGACGTGTAAACAAGCTCCATTTACACAGGCTAGCTGCAGTATTCAATTTATTTTTAGATAGGACTCTTCTCAACCGTCACACAGTGCTGACAAAAGGTCCAAGGGTTGAACAACAGGAATGGAATGACACAATATAGATGATCTCCTGTTAAGTCATACAGAATGGTAGCTGTCAAAATAAGCATACTGGCAGCTCAGGAGAGAGAAAACAAATTGTAAAGGTAAGATGGGGAGAAAAATAAACTACTGGGGTTCTGGACCTTCTGTTGTGGTATATGTGGGTGAGTCCACTCACATCTTTGTGTAACAAGTAGACTGTGAAGAGTGAAGAGCTAGTTTAATGTGGCAGTACTTCTGGCAGCCAGTGACATTACTGGCTGTGGGTTTGCAGGTGGTCTAGACAGGACAGATGATATAGGCAGGACAACCAGAGAACAAGGAATTGCAGTAATGAAGCCTGCTGGCGACAAAGACTTGAAGCAGTTTCTCAGTATTTGGCTCAGGAAAATGACATTTCAACTCGAAGATATTTCTCAGCTGCAAGAAGCAAGTCTTAACATGAGGCTAGTAAGAAAGCTTTGGGTTGAAAAGAACTCCAGGCCCCCTTCCAAGTGATGCAATGTTGAAGGTAGGATTCACCTGAAGGAGTTTGCTACTAGGAATCTTTGGGCACAGGAGAAAGATCTCTGCCTCATTGGGGTTGGAGGAAAAATAATTGGCATCCTGGGTTTTAATGCCATCATGCTAGCAGGACAGGTGCATAGTGGTGTGAATGTCTGAAAGCTTAATACAGAAGTTAATCAAAGCTGAGTGTCATCAGCATATGAGTGAAATATAGTGTTCTTTTTTCATATTACTTGATGATAACATGTATAAAGATGTAGGAGTTGAATCACTTTAGCACAGTACTAAAGAGGCCCAGGCATGCTTCCACCCTATGGAAGAGGATACTGTGGTTACAGTGGGACCCAGGAGGATGGGCATTGTTTGGAAACCTGCACTCACTGACAGGAAGATTTTATTGGTGACTCTGACCAGTGCATTCTTTTTACTGTGATGAGTATGAAAATCAAACATTCTTCAAACAAATCATTTGCAGTAAGATGTGGGATGAGCTACATGTCAACAAGCTTTTGTAGGATCGCATGGTGACATTTGTGGAATCTTGGTTAAGGCAGGAATTTTTACAACCGGCTGCTCTTCCAGACATCAACCCTTACCTTTTACCCATGTTGAGGACTGGTACTAATGGACCTGTGGTTGGCCAGAAACACACTACTCACAGTCTAGAGTAACCAGTTAGACTAAAATGCAGGTCTCTGGGCTGTGGGACAAAATCGGGAGGACCTAAAGGGACACGGGGGACAAGTAGACTGAGCCAGATTTGAACCTACACTCAAAAGAGCGCAGGTGCTGTGAGACAGTAGTGCTACTCACTGCATCACCGTGCAGCCAAAAGAATCCTGAAGGCACAAGAAAGCTTTCCCGTATACAGATTCCACATTGGTATGAGTATTGATGTCAACAAGAACCACATTTATCAGCCATGTCTGTCTGTGTCCTGATGCGACACAGTGACTATACTTGGTACTACTTTATGTTGATGAGGAAAAAAACCCGCTGGCAGTAAGGCTGAAATACTTACACGGGTGAAGATCTCCATTTAAATCTCCCTGTAAAACAATAAAATGTTCAGTATACAAGTTTCAGTTGATTCAGTTGCTTCATAAATCTCTAACAACACATCAGGTTTTTATTTGTGTCTTTGTTGGTGCTGTCATTGGCTTTCAGATATTTAGTATTCACTGGTGTATGGCAATGCAGCAAAATTTGATCTTGCAATATTTTTTTAAATGTGCAAAAAAGTTTTAGTTTTTCACTTGTTTATGATACTTGATATTTGTGTGCATTGTAAGGGCAAATTGGTGTATCACTAGCATTACAAGATTAACTGACCACATCGATTGTAGGATGTCCAGCATACACCTGTAAAATGAACTGCTGTCAGTTTTACATTTTGTCTTGTTGCAGGAGAAAGTCAAGGCTTGTAAAGGAAGGCGAGCTGCTAAACTGGCAAGGCTTGGTAAGTGGAATGTATTTACTACTCAAGTTATTTTGTTAAGAATATGGAAAGTGATGAAGAGTAAAGTCCATAATTCTGACTAGTTTGACATCTCCTCATCCTAAGTTTTACTTACTAACGTACTGATGTTTAAGGATTCTAGTAATTTCTTAAATGTTTGACTTTTTTGTGCAGTAACTGCACCCCCTACAAAAAAGAAAGCCTGGAGCTGGCCAGCTTACCTGGAAGAGGAAAGAGCAATAGCTGTCCCTGCCAAACTTTTTAAGGAGGTCTGTAAATTCTCACCTTTTTTGGGGGTGCAAACTCAAGAATCCTACTCTGGCAAACACATAAATGAGTCAGCTTCAAAACTTTGAGTGTATGACTAAAAATAGATATGAAAATCAGTAATAGTTTTATTAATTGTATGGTTTAAAGCGGTCTTCAGGTGTGGTGTTTTTTTTTTTGTTGTTAATCTGCTGCATAGTTCTGGGGGGAATTTCTTGGTTTTTGCTTCTTCAGTCCTTCATATGGTGGTTCATCTTTCCCTTGTTAGATATGTGGGGGCAGTGTGGGAAGCAGTGGGTGAAAAGAAAGCGCTCACTTGTGCCCTTTGTTTCCTCCCAGCACCAGTCAATCCCTCAGAGTCGTAATGGCTTTAAGGTGGGGATGAAACTGGAGGGCCTAGATCCCTGCCACCCATCCTTGTTCTGTGTGCTGACTGTAGCCGAGGTGAGTTCTCAAACATGCGTAATTATTTGGGTCTCTGAAGTCTAATTAACTGTTAAGTTCATAGGTTGGGGATCAGCCAAACATTTTACTAAAACACATAACTCAATCTGGGTCCATTGTCTTTTTTAAAATCTAGCCATTGACTCCTTAACTTATGGTCACAGTTGGGGCTGGAAAGCTTTTAGCATGTAATTTTATTTGTAAATTTAAAGTGATTAAGTTGTAATCGGTGAAACCATAATAGTTGAAGTGTCCCCTGGGTTTGGTTCTCTAAATATCTAAGATATTGTTATAATGAATAAAAATACTTGAAGACCTGTTTATTGCTTATTTAAAATGACTGAAAATAAAAATAACTTTTCCATAAAGTTACATTCTATGTTTAAATATTCGATAAACATTTGCAGAGTTCATCACCACCATGCCACTTTCATCTTTTACCCCCATTTTGGTAACCTGGTAACAGCATGCCACGGTAACCTTAAAGCAGTCCCACACTCCTGTTTTTTTTTTTTTTTTTTTAAATTTTTTTTAACACTTTAGTGCATTCTGCTGACCTGACAGGTTAGTAAGTCATTGTATTTACTCCACTACAGATTTCAGAACAGATGAAAGAAGCGTAGTTAAAAGTAAATGAATTTATCACAGAGCACTTTTGGGATGATATTAATGAAATGCACTGATTATTTGGTCCATTTATCTGAATAATGAATGCACTTTTAAGTCGCTTAAAATCTCCTACAGTCTAAGAGCTTTATGTATGGGTGAGTGAATTGAGATAAATTGAGCTAGTAAATTTGAGAACGTTAAGAATTATTTAGTACATGATGGAAACGTTACGTTTTTTAGTGGTCCAACATGTTAAAGCTCGATGTCTTTTGTTTTTTTTGTTTATTTTAACCAGATGATTTAAACTGAGCCTGAGCAACCATTGTTGCTTCATTTTGCTAACATTTTTATAATCACCATTAACTCATTTCCCATCTCAAGTTACCCTTCACTTGAACAACTTGCACTGCCAGCAATAGTTGAGTTGTGCTTTTATTTCTGGTATTGTGTAATGCTCACCCTGTAGATCATCAGAGTAACATTGGTCGGTTGCTGCTGTTAGATTTAAAAATAAATGTACACTGGTTCAGATTCTTGGTTATAGAATGTCATGGTTTTAGGACTACTGGAATCTAGACAGTTGTCTTGGTTCTTAGTCTGATAGATTATTTTTTTTGGTCACCAAATTCTAAAAAGTAGTCAGAATGCTTGTCAATTGAATATTAATACCTGAAGTAAAATGGTCTTGAACCGGTGCAGTAGTAACTGTCACATCACTCAAGTTGTGAAATAACCTTGAAATTGGTTCTCCAGTTTGAATTTCCTTAGTGGTTTCTTTCCAGTGGTCTTTAATACAGTACTTTCTGTGGTAGCTTGTTTTCAAGTTCATGTTACTGTTCTCCAACTTTCAGGTCCAGGGTTATAGGATGCGTCTACATTTTGATGGCTACCCCGAGTGCTATGACTTTTGGGTAAATGCAGATTCCTGGGATGTTAAACCTGCAGGATGGTGCGAGAAGAATGGACACAAGCTGCTACTCCCTAAAGGTATTGGACATGAGTCGTTAGAAGTATGATGTTCTTTTCTGCTTGTGTTATAGTTAATTTTTCAAGGTATTCGTGCAGGTAAAATGTAGTAGGGCAGATACTGTGATATTAAAACATAGCCAATGTCCCACTGTTAGGCTGTAAGGAAGGGGAGTTCAACTGGAGCACATATGTGAAGAACTGCAGAGGCCAGATCGCCCCAAAACACCTTTTCAAGAGTTTGAACACGGTGAGAACAGTAGTACAAGCTGACCAGAACTGCCACAATCTTCCCTGTGATGGAAAAAAAGGAGAATTTTTTGTGAGAAGTGGGTAACCAAACTTAGGGCTAACAGTATTTTTTAACCGTGTTCTGTCTTAGATCCACACTGGAATATGTTAGAGTAATTAAATAATTTTGTAGGCCTCCTACATGTTTAAGGAGCACCTGCTTTTTAATACAAGTGGTGTTGGATACGACTGGTATTTAATTGTTTTGTGCGGTGCTGTCATCTGTTATAATCATGATGTACCAGAGGCCTTTGCTAACTGTAATGAAGATTGGAAGGATCAACTTGTTTTTTTCAGATGTGATTTTGCTTTATTGGAGTAATTTTTATTATATGCAACATATCATAAGCTGTAATAAATAACTCAAAATGTTTCTATAAGAAAGAGGCTGGGTTTGGCTCGTCGTGTGCATTGGGAGTTTCTGGTAGACTAATGACCAACTTGACCCTTTAGTCTGTGACACCCTCTGGATTCCGGATGGGAATGAAGCTGGAAGCTGTGGACAGGAAAAATCCCTCACTGATCTGTGTAGCTACCATTGCTGCAGTTGTTGACAATCGCCTCCTCATTCATTTTGACAACTGGGATGACTCCTACGATTACTGGTAAGCTGCTAATGTAATTTGTGCTGGTAGGATTTTTATTGGTATTTGGTCGACGGCTTGTTAGTGCTGGAGTTGCAAAGTATAGACAAATTATATGCAAAATTGTCACTACCTGTTGTGAAGTGTACAAGTGTAAGTAACGCCTCTCTCTTGTCTGAGTTGTACCTTAATTTTTATGTACTTGTGTCACTGTGCACTGCTGAAGCTTTATGTTCAGATCTGTTACTAGCTCATTTTGTTTTACTTTCAGTAATTTATTTAAAATTGACACTTTGCAACTGATGATTTGTTGATTATTTCATGGCTGCAGCTTTTTAGGTAGGATTAGTTTCATGTTGTCAGACAGGCACCACTGCCTCCAGTTTCCCTGTGTATTATAATTTCACACATTGGTGCATCTGTATTTACTGTTGACCATGCTGACAGTTTTGTCAGTTCTGCACTTAGACCAGTGCAGCCACTATCAACCTTTTTTCCCCCTCTGAAGGTGTGATGCCAGCAGTCCCTATATTCACCCGGTTGGATTCTGTGAAGAGGCAGAACTGACCCTGACTACACCAGCTGGTAGGTTTGAAGCCACTTATTTTGCCATTAAGTGCAATGAGTTTACTGCATTTTTTTGCATTTAATAATATAGTTATTTCACCCACAAAACGCAATTTTCTGATGATGGTGTGAAGCATTTTTTGTGGTCGCTCATTTCTTTCCACAACTGTATGTGTATGTTTGTATGTATAAATTTAAGAAGTAATCTTTCTAGAACACATGGTAGCCGTAAAAGAGATCAGTGTCAGTCATGAGATCACACACATTTTATTAACTTTGTCTAACATCAGTATTAAACTGTAATTAACTGTAATCTTACATGTAAGTTGGTACACTTAGAGTAGGCCAGTAGGTTGGAAATTTGGAATACAGTACTTCTGAGAAGTGGAGCAAGCTGGTTAAAATTTTGTATATTTGTATAGTGTGTTTTGCTGTGTTGGTCACTGATTTGGGGATGTTTGGGCTTAGCTGTGATTTTTCCAGTCCAGCATAGAGCGTGGTCTTTACTGACCATAGACAGGGCCTTCAGCTTTTGAATACTGTTGAATGCTTCAGTGGCATTATTTTTAAATTCCAGTACTGTGCAAACAGAAGCAGGAGAGCAGTGGACTGACATTGTTTTTTTTTTTTCCTCTCTCCTTAGAATATAAGCATCCAAAGAGTTTTTCCTGGGAAAAGTACCTGGAGGAGACTGGCTCACAGGCAGCACCTGCTCGGGCATTTAAACAGGTTTGTGTCCCAGCAACACAAGTCACGGTCTCAAAGCAGTATTCGGGTTACTTCCTGTAACAGAAGTAGATCAAAATGGCAAACAGAGCACCAGAACAGCTGATAGAAATGAGGTTTACGGGGTCATGACATACCATTTCAGAGACCTCCTCATGGGTTCCAAGTGGGTATGAAGCTAGAGGCTGTGGACAAGAGAAATCCCATGCTGATCCGTGTGGCCACCATTGCAGACACAGATGACCATCGACTCAAGGTACACATTTGGCCCTACTGTTAATCTATCCATTATGTTCCTTGCGGTGCCATCTAACTTATTTTTGCTTAGTGCTTTGCATGTGGTGGTGACTCTCTTGTCACGTCAGTGGTTAGTCACCCTTAGATCACAAGGAAGTGATGGGACCGTGGATCACCTTATTGAGATCTCAGACCAGCACCTGTACCATTGTGGGATGGAGCAGGAATTTTGACTGTGAATGAAAAACCTAGGAAGAACAACCCGTTTTCAGCAGGGTTTTTTCTTTACAGAAAAGTCTGTAGAACAGTTACTCTTCATCCCACATGAGTGAAATGTTAAACCTATTGATGTCTCATAGATATCCAGTTCAAAGCAAATTCCAGAATATCGGAACTGCTCTAGACTCTCAAAAACAGGCTTAAGACTTAAATGTCCAAAATGACTTAATGCATAGCAACTTTGGGTTTCCTCCATGTGCTAAATATTTCCTCCCACATTGGTGACTGTGAATGGGCCTGTGTGTGTGTCTTTCACTTGCAATGAATTTGTTTCCCACCCAGGATAGACATGCTTGTGGGGTATGGTATGCACACGACTGGTGAACGTTCAACAGACACCCAGTGCCAACCATGTTGAAAAAATAACTATTAGTCAGTCAATTGACCAAATTTAACTGATTACATTCAGCTGATTGAACACAGGCCGGTCTGATTGTAGCCTGCTCCTCTAAATCTAATTCTCACTCTATATTGAACCTTACCATGAGAGTGAAGTAGTCACCCCAGAGTTTCTACAAGAATGCTACGCTACAATCAAGGAAAATTCCAAAATGAGATAAGGAAAAAAGGTTGTTGCAATAAATCATTCTGGGAAGGGTTACAAAGCCATTTCTGCGGCTCTGAAATGCTACTGAACCACAGTGAGAGCCATTATTTTCGAATAGAGAAGACTTGGAACAGTAGTGAATTTTCCCAGAAGTAGCTGGCCTACCAAAATTACTCCAAGGGTGCAGCCAAAAGTTATCCAGGAAGTAACACAAAATCCCAGAAGAACATCCAGTGACATCCATTCAGGCCCCTCTAGCCTCAGCTAAGGTTAGTGTTCATGAGTCCATAATAAGAAAGAGACTAGACAAAAATAGGAGAGTTGGCAGAAACCACTGCTATCCATTACACACACACATACATACAAAGATACCAAGTTTTAACAATTGACCTTTTTGGTTGCATCTGTGCTCACCTCAGATCTGCAGAAAAAACTTGTGGATGATCCCCAGTTCTTTTGGGATAATGTTCTTTGGACAGATGAGTCAAAAGTGGAACTCTTTGGATGACTGGTTCCATTAAATCTGGCATAAAAGAATTGAAATTTTGACAGAGCTCCTCCTCTTATATTGTGCTCGATATCATCAAGGCTCATATTTTGAATTGAAACTTCACACCTTTCCCAAGGTGTTGTAAGTAGCTTGGGAGAAAACTTTTATTGCATGTGTGTTCGCAAGTAAATTCTTTAATATGACCATTTGTTATGAGAAGCCTCCATTTAGAGTAATACTAGAGTCCACACCTTTCCACCTGTTTGCCATTCCACTGCTTTATAACTAGTCAGACCATGACATATTGTACATCAGTAGTACTGTTGCAGAAGGTAAATAAGTACTGTATAATAATTGTCACAAATTTGATAAAGTTGCACACAGGTAATTTTATTTCTGTGCATATCATCATTATTTTGAATTTTGTATGTGCAGCATTTAGGGACTGTTGACATTTTTCCCCCCCACATAAGAAATAATGGTATTTGGTCACTTATATAAAGGCTGGCACTCTCCACCAGGGTGACATCACAGAATGTTCGAGGCCTGTTAAGTGGGGGTGGGGGGTGGGGGGGGCTGTGTTGGTGTCCTACTGAATGATAAAGATGGTTAAGAAAGCATGCAATTATATAATGGCTAGCTTTACTCTCTTATCCTCAGTTTAAGCTTGTCCATTGCTTATGGACCATAAATGATAGAAGTAACTAGTAATTTTGTTTCTTCCAGATCCACTTTGATGGCTGGAATAAAGAATATGATTACTGGGTGGATGTGGACAGCCCAGACCTCCACCCAGTGGGCTGGTGTCAGAAAACTGGCCACCCTCTCCAGACCCCACACGGTACATTCTGAAGTGTGATATGTCATTTACTTTTATAACTGTTTTTTTAACCTGACCTTATATTCTGCAGGTACGGTTTTTTTTTTTTTTTGGTACCTTAAGGTTTATATCGTATTTTTACCAGTTTATATTTTTTACCAGTTTATATTTGCATGCCATGTTCTTTCAACATGCGTCACTATGTCACAATTAATAGATTTAGGTCTTCTATTACTCCATCTCAGCATTCCAAGCCTTTTCCTTGAAGGCTGTATGTTAAGGAGAAAGTACATAACATTTTGAGAGATGCGGTATAGAAGGGGACAGTGGGCTTTTTTGCAAAGATAGAGATCATTATGTTTCATCAATATAGTGCCACCGTGTCCTGAAGGCAGTAAGTAGTTTGCTGCCATTCAGTGCTACATGTTGTAGTTGAGCGTATGTGGACCTCTACATAATTGATCATGAGAATATCCAGATGCCTGTGCTCTAAATGCTTGTGTGTGTGTTAAGTTTAATGTGTCATAGATTCAGTGCATACTTTTCTTTTATGTTTTTACTGCAGGTTCAACAGACACCTCGATGTTGCTGGGACAGGGCTGTCCCACAGCTGGGTGTAACGGGGTCGGCCACATCCGAGGGCCCCGCTATGGCACACACTATACGTAAGTGATGCCTGCCTTTGCTCTATTCTGTAGGACTGTTGCTCTTCCATGACTTGGTTCCTTTTGCAAAACCTTGTCCTTGTGGTCAACAAGGTGTACCACAGTATTTAGTTCCAATCTCTGCCTCATTATATCCAGTCAGGCATTCCAACCACATTTTGGCAAGCAAAATAGCTTGGCATGCTTTTTTGACCCCTTTTTAAAAAACATTTTCAGCAAAGCAATTTCCTGAATATGTACAACTGTTTTCCTTTTGAAGACTGGTACTGAAGTTTCTGTACCTTCTCCATTATGATGAATAGAACCAATAGATGTAACACACAGAGAATAAAAACTTAAAGGGCTTCACCGACCAATTTCATCTAGCATACTTTTCATTCTGCATTGCTGTATCCAAGACTTTTATTATTATGCTCTTTGATAACAAAGTGATCTGACAGAAATATTCTTGAAAATAAAATCAAACACATTTAAGTCACAGAAAATATTATTCTCAATTCCTTTTTTCTCTCCCATTGAAAGTCATGTGAGCTCACATTTTGTGCATGGACATATAGTGTGCATTTCTGGCTGAGCATGCACACTGATTCAAAGTTAGATAGCACAAATAAGTAATTTGTGTAGTAAAGATGAACAGTTTACAAGTCTAAGTGTTTAGTAGGACAGCGCATTATTGCTGATCGCTGCGGTTGGGGTTCTTGGAGTGAACATTAACAAGCAGCTGATGAATTTTGCCTCTGGGACTAGACAATGTGACATGGCCTCATTAAGGGGGAAAAGCAAACAGCATGTTTTTGAAAATAAGTGCCTTTACACTAATCTGTTTTCTTGTTTGAGTGTTCAGAAACACAGCGTTATTAGTGGAAATGCTTTCATGAATGCAGAAATGTTAGTATCCTGTTAGGTGTTTCTTAGCTTTAAAAGAGCACCGCCTTGGTTCCAGGGCTGTTAGCTGCCCATACTCAGAGATGAATCTGAACAAGGAGGGGCTGATTCCAGACCGATTGAGTGGAGAGCGGCCCGCGGCACAAGCGGGGCCCCATCGGGGGAAGCGATCAGAGCCTCCAACACCCACCTCCACCACCCCAGAGCTTCCAGAAGGGTTGGACGACTCACCTCAGTCCAGGTCAGTGCGTGCTGAGCTGTAAGACCCCTGAGAATAGTTTGAATTGCATTAGACCAGGAAAAATGGTAACACTCGGCACTAGTCGTGGATTATGTAATCTGTGAGTGAAAAAGAAAAGAATCGCTTATAATAAGTCACGATAGACAAGGTGACGATAAATGAGTACCCTAATTGTGTTGTGTGCCGCGGTTGTAATTCATAGCAATTTTGGTCCAAAGGCGAAAAATAGAAAAACTGAATTGTTGATTTTTAATCGATGCCACGAAACTTGTCTAATTGATTCTTTGGTAACTAAGTGAAGGCGGTTCGAATGTTTACCACCGTTTCTTTGGAAATCCTTTTTTCACCGTTCCTGTTTCCCAGAATTAACTCATCCATGACTTATTTAACACCTAGTGGATTTTTCCATGCTTTTGCCATTGCCAAACACTTACAGGAGATGTAGTTTCTGCACTTTCCCAGGCATAGTCAGCTGCTATAGGGCTTCTAGTGGCAGGTAAATCAAACATTGATATGCAAAAACTCTGTGTGCAACTGTAAGTATCTGTCAAAAGAAAAGGTTAGATTCTCCAGTAAAAATGAATGGCATAATTTAATCAGGGTGGTGGTTTAGTATTTAAGATGGGTAGATTATGGATTTGTAGATTAGATTATCTAGGTAGATTGTGGTTGTGGTTGGCAGTTGTGCAGACCACATATTTCACTTACCTAAATATACTTAAAATTCGACTCCGTCAGACAACCACCAATCCATTACAGACTGTCCTTGCCTTGTGACCGGCTTACGGACTGGTGGCCAGGTCGTAAGTTGAGTCAGCCATAAATTGGATCGCACTCATGATAGCGGTTACACTGGGGAACAAAAAAGAAAAAAACAAACAAAAACTGGTGACTCTTGTAGTGTTTTTTACACTGAATTCACAATTGTTTTCTGAATTTCTTTAGCAAGTTTTTTGGGTGACGCAGCTTTACTTTGATAATAGCCTATATTTAAAGGTAGTTATGAGCCCCACTGTGTTACCGACAAAGAAGCAGTGTTTAATTTTCTGCTCAATTTCACCTCAGGAACATCTTTCCTAAGGGTCCAGCAGTAGTCAGTCACCATACTGGGACTCCCCTTGCCTCTACCGCTTTTCCCTGTTTTTCCTGGTGAGATGGTTCATGGTGCTCGTCACTGACCGCGCCGAGGCCATCGGGGGAAAAATCCCAATGAGAATCCAAGAAATGAAATTTTGTTGCCATCTTACATCCCATAGCCTAATGTGATTTCAGGACATCACTCACTATTTTACGATAGCCTCCTGCTTTATGATTTCCGAAAAACTTTTGGCAGCTACTTTTAAATGATCGCCTTGCAGGTTTTTCAGCTTCACTTAATGCCTCATCAGATTTGTCATTCTTTTTTCAATTCTCTTATCTGAAGACCTGCAAAAGTGCCTTCTTTAATCTTAGCATCACTAATCCTGGGAAACTTATTCCTTAAAAACATGAATTCAGATCTTGTTTAGCAGAGTTTTTCATAAGTCCAAGTCTGATGTCCAAAGGTGGAAAGCAAACCTTGTCAACAGTCAGCAAGTGGACTGTCTACCACTTTTTTTGGAACAAGTAAAATACGTTTTGGCCATTCTTTCTGAACATAATGGTTTTTCTTGTTTCTACTGTCCCACTTGCACGAAAAAACAGTACTTGGTCTATTCAAGCAACAAACCAGAAGTACAGTGATGTTCAGCCCTCCACTTGTATTTTTCATACTGGATCTTTTCCTAAAGTAGTTTTATGTTCTCATGCATCTCCTTGATGTTAGCAGCTTGGGCTAACGGTACAGACGGTAATTTATTTACATTATGAAGGACAGCTTTCAAGCTGACTTTTGAGGAGTCAGTGAACAAGCGCTGAAGATCCTCCATAACTGAACATATTTGCTCAATGATTGTTACAAATATGCCACTTTAGGAAAAAATAATGAATATAGGCCACAGGAAAACTAAGCCTGGTTGAAAAAATGATTTCATTTTTTTGATTTTGGCGTGAAAAATTCTGCTTAGGACACCCATTACAATCCATGTTACAAAATTGTTGTGCAGTGTTATTTCTAAGTGTTTAGTCCACCGTAAGGTAATGTCTTTTCGAACATTTGTAGACTTGGTGTTTTTTGGGGGGGATCTATTTTGTGTTATTTCTGCCCACAGTATTGTAAGGGGTGTCCCACTTATAACAGGCCTGCCTCAGACCACTGTGATGCTGATTCAGTAACAGATGCTTGCATGTCTTGTGACTGTAGCGCCCCTGTCCCTGGCTACGTGCAAACAGAATCGATTAAGGGCAGTTCAGAATCTCATGTTTGCTGAGATGTGTCCTGATGCCATTATTCCAGCAAAGAGCACAATACAGGACTTGGTCACGAAGTGAGACAGGATCTGTGGTGAATGCAAAGCAGCAAAGGCAACTGTCTATTAGGACTGCAGAGGTTTAAGCTAATGATGAACAAAGGATTACAGCAAGTGAAGAAATCTATTTGAAAATTATTGCAACAAGTAACAGCTGCAGTGTATTTTTATTGGACGTGGCTCTATTCAATATGTCCATGTATCCATGTTTTAATTAGCTATAAGATGATCATGTGCTTACCAGAATCCCTGGAAATCATTAGAACATTTTTTGACAATTTTCATCTGTTTTTTTAAATTATTTATTATTGACTATTGTAAGTGCAATTCCATCATATAGTACTGTGCAAAGGTCTTAGGCACCTGTGGGGAAAATGCTATTAAGCAAGGATGGTTCCAAAAATAATGCCATGAATACTTATTAATCAATAAACCTTCTAAAAAGTGCAGCAGACAAAAAAAAACCTCAATCAGATCAATATTTGGTGGGACCACCCTTTGCCTTTAAAACACCATCAATTCTCTTATGCAGACTTGCATGCAGTTTAAGGTAGAGGTTGGTAGGTTCTTGCAAACATTTTGAGGAACTGGCCACAGTTCTTCTGCAGACTTTGACTGTCTCTGCATGTCCTCACAGACTGACTTGATCATGTTGACTTCAGTGCTCTGTGGGGACCATTCCATCTGTTGCAGGATTCCTTCTTTTTGCTCAAGATAGTTCTGTATGACTGAGATTGGGTGTTTGAGGTCATTCTCAGGCTGCAGAATGAATTTGGGACCAATGAGAAACCTCCCTGATGGTAGATAAGAATCTACCTGTACTTCTCAACACACATTGAAGTTGCATGCCTAAGACTTTTGCACAGTACTGTGTGCTGTATACATCATAAGTTAAGGATACTGTGTATTTACGTTTGTTGACTTACCAGACACTTTGCAAAGTGACATGGAATTCATAGTAAATGAGCCCTTGAGACAAAGATCTAAACACAGACACGTGATCATTGAAGCACAGTTTGCCTGGAACTGTTTTTGATGGCATATATTACACAAGTAGCTCCTCAAGCAGCCGTCAATCTGTTTTCAGAAACTGCTTTTACTTATTAGAGGCTGGTGGTGGTTTGGAGCCGACTGCAGGAAACGTACACCCTGGAAGGGCTAGCAGGGCAGCACAGGTCACTCGCACTCGGACTGCCCACACAGATCAACGCTAAGCACAGCAGATTCACCTATTCGCCTGAAACACGTCTTATCTTTCCTTGCTTTAAAATCCATTCAAATGTAAGGAGAACTTGCAAAGCTGGCACAGATACAGCTGGAGTTGCGCCAAGATACAAATACTTTTTTTTTCCTGACTTCAGTTGCTGTTGGATCTATTATGCAAAATGAATTTTTCATTTAAATTCTTTGGGCCTTTTTCTTGCTTTGAATTGATACTTATGTTTCCTTCTCGTGCTTCATTTTGATAATCAGTCGACGATTAATGAAAACTGAACCCACCCGTTTTCTATTTATATCACTTATTTTATTGACTTGAGGATTCTGGTGTCATACCACTGGGGGTAGGGGGTATTTTGCCTTGCTAATGGTGGCATCTACTTCCCTCCCCAGCATGGGCAGGAAGTCATGGAGTGGTGAGGGCGAGCGTTCTGGTTGCAGCAGCACACAGAGCCTTTCGGAGCCCTTGCCCTGCGGAGAGGAGCATCCACTGGGCTCAGGGGAGCACAGCCATAATGGCACAAGGCCTAGAAAGTATGTTTTTTGTGTGTGTGTGTACGCATGCATGTTTTTATTGATCAACAGAATGCAAGCACACCTTCATTGTTCAAGTTGCCATACAGAATGTGACGTGCTGTGTGAAAATGCCTGTCTTCAGGAGCCTACAGCAAAGTGCCCCAGCCCGCTGCGTTGAGATTTATCCTAGAACATCTCAAATCCCATAATTATCCCGCAATATCTCAAATTCTGAATTGTCTCAGAATGAACGTGAGTTTCAATACATAGAACCACACGCTTTTTGAAAGCCTACTTCAGTTTATTTTTATGTCATGTCCTTCTCAACAAGGTTAGAAAACTTTTGAAGAACGTTATATAGACTAGCTGTTAGAAACCCAGGTGTGGCTTATCACAAACCAAGCTGCCTTACTGTTCAGAATTATTTAAAGTAATAACTAGTCGAAAAGGAAAAAGCTTTTATAGGCCTCAATCTTATGTTTTTAAAGAAGGCAGAACAAAGAAATGTCTGCACGTGGTCAGGTTGTGTTACTGTTGTCGGTCCATTGAGCACATCTTTTGCCTGTTTATTTTTAAGCCTTTTTTAAAATTTGTCTTAGGTTATCTGCTTGCACAATTTGAAAACACAAAATGTGAGTGTGTGTAATGTGCAGCACAGCGTTGGCCACTTCAGATTTAAACGTGATAATTATTAAAGCAAAAGTAAAATACTGTTTGTAAAAAATTCTCAGCTATTGCATAATTCTCCAAAGCAGCATTTTAAATGCTTCGTGGTAATTGTTTTTTTATTGTTTTCTGGAACATGTTTTGGATTCCATTTGCAGTTAGAGGTGCCCAGATGCCATTGGGTTTTTTTTTTTTGTAGAGCAGAAACATGCACTGCAGTTTTTCTGCCCTAAGGGTTTTGGATACTGCTAATTTGCAGGAGAAATGAAGTTCAACCCTTTTGCCTGTTTCCATGTGCTCTCTCAGGTCTGGAGCCCTTCCCAAGTGTCTGAAGCTGCACTTTGTCAAGCAGGAGGTCAGCGATGGAAAAGGTTGGTTTGCTTCAGCCCATGTTCCACAGAGCACAACCACAAGTGTCACTGTGCTTATAGTCTGAGGCCCTGCATACTTTTCTTGTTGCTGAAAACTTGATTTTAAATATAAGGTTTTACTGTTTCAATATGATTTCTGTGTGAGATTATGGACCAGTTTTCTCTCCACCAAGTATTTTGGCTAACGGTTGAGATCATTGAAACATGCTTGCTGAACTGCAGTATACATCTGATCACATACAGTATAATTTACATGATTTTCAGTAGCTATCTTGGACATGTGAGTGACTGTAGTGTTACCATCTGGCCCACGGGACTTTAAAACATTTTTGTCTTTTTCAAATAATTGTGTGGAAACACATGTCTGAATTGCTTGCTGTCTTTACTGTCCTAGTATAAGAAGGGTGTCAAACTCAGTACATGGTGTGAATGCATGGGTGCCATTCTACTAGTTTAGTAAACATTTCCAACGTTGTTCGTTCTGCATTTCTTCACCAAATTCTAATTGATATGTTGAGGACAGTGTATTAATATAGAACCAAAGTTTAAGTTTAAAAAATGCAAACGTGCTGTATGTACACAGTAATCTTTCAACGGTCTGTATTGGTGTGTGTGTGTGTGTGTGCGTGTGCGCGCNTCGTTCTGCATTTCTTCACCAAATTCTAATTGATATGTTGAGGACAGTGTATTAATATAGAACCAAAGTTTAAGTTAAAAAATGCAAACGTGCTGTATGTACACAGTAATCTTTCAACGGTCTGTATTGGTGTGTGTGTGTGTGTGTGTGCGTGTGCGCGTGCACTTGCTGTCCTTTCAGATGGCCAAATAAGCCTACAGCAGGCGCTGCACGAGTCTGTTTTTGCTCCATCGTGCTCATCCAGCCCCACGCAGCGCATTCAGATGTGCTGGGAGAAGCATTGCAAGCTGCTGCCGGAGGTTCTGGGACTGACTGCCAAGAGGGTGGCCAAGTGGAGCACTGAGGAGGTGAGTCTTCACACCCATGTAAATACGTTCAGTAGGGCAAACAGGCAGCAGGTAGTGTTGTGGTCAGAGGTGTTACCTTGCTTTTGGGACGGTGTGAATCTACACTGTTGAGCAAAGTGTGTACCCTTTCTTCATCCAGTAGAAATTAGCCAGCTGTGTAAGTGGCTCATTTTAATAGCTTCACATTGAACTGCAGCGCATATGTTGAAAAGTCCGTGTTTGGGCCTGTGTGGTTACGATTTCTGAAATCTGAAGAGACTACTTAAGAAATCTGTTTCTAGACACGTAAACAAATATAAAACTCTTCAGCTGATGTATGACGCTATGAAGTTGACACCAGTTTCAGGTGAATGACATTGGTGGGTTGCTGTTTTCTTTTTGTCCAATCAGGTGGCAAGTTTTGTACGGGGTCTTCCGGGCTGCAGAGACCACGCAACTGTGTTCAGGAACGAGGTAAATGGTGGTTTTTGAAATTTTGAAGAAATGTTCTTCTTGGGGTGATGTGAAGGGATGTTTATCAATTCGGAAATCATATTAGTGTGTTTTTACTGCTTTGAACATTAGAATGCCCCTATTTTATAATTTTTTTTGAGTTTATAGCTAACATAAGTTGTGAAATTGATTTATTGTATTTAAATTGGTATGATCTGAGAATAAGTCTTCAGTAGTGCTTGTGTAAACTTGTTCCTGAACAACAAATGGTATATAACTCATGTCTAGAAATTTTATACATTTTATGCTCCATAGTGAAAAGTGCACTTATACCCTGTATAGTTGCTCTCATCAGTATTTAACCTTATATCTCTAGCTTGACTATATACTTGTTTTCTGTTCTGTTGTCCTAAACTATTGTTCAGTGCTGACTCACTGTGTGAGAAGCGCCCTATAAAAATAAATTGAATTGAATAATCCTTGAATTGACTATTTCATTGCTATGCACTTCAGTAATGTAAAAGAATTAAAATTGTAGGTGACGCCAAAAGCAGGATTCGGTGGATTTTCTGACACGTTGAGTGGTTGTGACATTACAGATTATGCTGTGCTACTCTTGTCCCCACAGCAGATAGATGGGGAGGCTTTCCTCCTCCTCACTCAGGCAGACATCGTGAAGATCCTCAGCATCAAGCTAGGCCCTGCACTCAAGATATACAACTCCATCCTCATGTTCAAGAGTGCTGATGAGGAGTGACCTGTGACCAACAGTCGTCTTCCACAATGCTGCGTTCCAGCTACGCCACCAGTCTTCCCAGTGGTGCAAGTTGGCCAAAAAATAGGAATGCCGGTTTTAGAGCCAATACAATGTTGGTAATATCTTAGGTTTTTCAGTATAAAAATGAAAGGAGTGGTTACAGCAAAAACAAGTCTGTGGATGAATCTGGCATAGGCACACATAAAAGATGTGAAAATACAACTTCCTACTGCTTGGCCCATAAGTCCCAACAGAGATGGTCAATTTTATGAGCACGTTAAATCAATTTCTTTCTATAGGAAAATACAGGGTGATTCAAAAAGAATTTAACACCTTCAGAAATACTGTGTCAGCATAGTTGTACACTGTTTTTTTTAACCTTACAAATGCTCAATTTCCCTGTGTCACATGACTTGAGTACTGTGTAATGTGTTCAGTTGTTTTTGAATAACCCTGTGCTGCATGTAGCCTTTTAAATGGCATCAGATCAAATTCTGCTTGTGCATCAAAGAATTACACGACCATTTACATTCTTTCGAAATATCAAAGGAAAATGGTAATTCACTGTTAAACAGGGAGGTTAGACAATTTTTTAGTGCACAAGGATGACTGGCACGGCGGAGTTGCCCACCAACAGCAAGTTTACGCCGTGCAGTTCCGTGTTTTGCCACAAGAGGGTGACAATATCTCAGTGATGGGTTTTTAGTTGGTTTACACTTAAAACGGGATTGCAGAGGGATTTATTCTTTTCTTGTTGGCATTTAGTTCATACATTTAGGGCTTTATAAGGGCTACATGCATGGAAATGTAATTTCTTTGCTTAATAACTTTTTTATTTTGCAGTCAGCTGGCATAGGCAACTGGAAAATGTATACTTAAATGCCTTTGTACAAATTAATGTAGAAAAATGATTTTTTCTAAAATTTAAAATGCAAATATATGGAAACTTTTCATAGCTTTCCTGCATGGTTTACCTCATTGTCTAGTGTAAATAATGTTGATAAATTGTTGTACAGCAGACTTCTACAAAGGGAAAATGATTAAAAAAAAAAAAAAAAAAAAAAGCTTGTGTTTTTTAGTTGTCAGATATTTCCCTATATTTTATGCAAAGGTTTTGGCCTTTTAAAGGAAATGCTAGAATGTTTAAAAAAATAAGGCTGAGATGAAAGAGTTGGTTAATTGAAATTATTGTAATTTATTACTTTGTAAATTCCAGCAGCTTGTATAGGTTTCATGAGCAATTTTTAACCAAGGTCCTTGTCAGTGTTATGTGGTGATACCTCTGACCTCAACCGAATCAAGTTTGAATGTGTGTATGAACAGTATTCTCTGTTCAGAACAAGTATTTATGCATTTATTTAAAGTCTTTGAAAACTGACAATTTGTGATGGTGATGTCACTGACAAAGGTTGACAGTTTTGTATTTATGTTGGCTGTGGGTGTGGAACAAATGAGAATAAACATGCAGAAATCCCCACTAATGGTTTCTTGTTCAGTTTTCATGTTACAGAAGGTATGAAGACCCCCCCCCCCAGCTGTAAATGTTCAATATTTAGATCGTCAGCCCTCCAGCTTTTCACTTTTACATTTTAGTTCAGTTTCATGTTTGCTGTACTTAATGTTCGATAACTACTGAGCCAGTGTTTTTACACACAGGGAGGTTTACTGGCAGAATTTTACCAGTTGTGCTGATTCAAACACAATGCCATTTTTCTGGAAGGAAGCTTTCTGATGATATCAAACTGCCTGGTTGGCCAAAGGCCACAACGTTATTTTGCAGTCAGCCTGATGTATTTTTTTTCTTCCTGCTGTGCTGTAGTTCATTAAGCAGTGTAATGGTAGCACAGCTGATGATGCTGAGGGCTCCTGAGCCTAGCAGATGGGCCACAAAGACAACGGCCTCCATTCCTCCATTCCTGTGGAGCTGGGGCGCCATCTGTGATAGAGGGTCTCCCTGCTGACCACTGGCTGCCTGGGTGTTGGAGCCCCCTGGAAAAAAACCGCTTACCTGGGCATGTCTTGAATGGATGACTGGCCGTCTGTGGTTTGTGACACTTGACCCTCGATATTTTAATTCCCTGCAAATATCAGTTGTGCAAAAGTATTTTCATGTATGGCTTTTTGCCTAAGGGTTGAAGTCAGGAAGGAGTAATACAGTAATAAAGCATTTAGTGCTAAAAGCGATGCTCCCACAACAGTACTATTTTTCTAGAGGTTTTTCACACAAAATGATCTACTGCACACACAAATGTGAAACATCTGAAACCGGGACTGAACGATTCAACATATTTTATTTGCACATTATAGTAGCTTACGTAGAGGATGTTATTTGTAGAGTCTAGTACTTTAAGATCCAGATTTTCACAAATGGAAAATCTATTAGGTAAGTTTGTGTAAGTGGATTTTTAGAAAAGATTAACTGATCTAAAAACAGCCCCTCATCTTGCTTGCAGGTGGCTTTAATAGAAATTTGGTTGCACGTGAGGGTTACGAAGTCTGCATCTATCTGACAGTGAGATCGGTGAGGAAAAACTACTAAAAGATTTTTAAAAATGTGGTGACGTCAAAATAAAGAGACAAAGTTTTAATTCGTCCTAATTAATCAGATTTAGAAAGTAACAAGGTGTGAGGTAGCAGTGGGTGGACTTGCAGTGTTTCTTTCCCATATTGGTCATGTAAGTATCAAAAGAACTGGTCAGTGAGGGAACTATCAAGTGAAATAATATGGAGCAAAGCTGAAGCAACAAAGAACTATCAGGTATCGATGAAGCCAAAAAGTAGAAATCAGCACAGAACTGAAAATGTGTTTTTAAAAAAGCTGCAACTCTTGTCAAAATGTAAACATTCAAAACACAATGTCATTTCTTTGCTTCATTATTCCCCACACAAATGAGAAGTCTCAGTCTCAACACGTGTCTTCTGTCAGATTGGATTGGCGCTCTGGACGTGTTTTTAAGAAATTAATGAAGCAGCACTATAGGCCCCATTAATACAGTATATTGCAAAAATGGAGCTTGAAAACTGCACTTGTACAGTATAATACAATATAGTTTTACCTTTAATAGCAAATAAATATGTCAAAAAATTTTCCTTTTTTCTTTTGACATTTTTTAGACATTGAAAAATCATTATTCACTTAAACGGCTAAAATAAAAGAGCACTATTGCAAAATATGAGTACTGGTGGTTGGATTATTACAATAATTTAATTAATTTTGCTGACACTTCTATCCAAGGTGACATATTATTATAGCGAAGATGGCGAAATTGTGAAAAGTTTCAAATTATCAGGACCAGTATTTGCTGAGCGAACTTATTAGCTTTATTCTGTATGAGTTCACTGTATGAAGTGAATAATAAAGGAACATCTGTCCATCCATCCATTTTGGTTAACTACCAGCGGTGGGTGTTGGACAACGAAACCGAGTGAAAGTTATGCCAGTCCATCACAGGGCGAATAAAGAAACTATTTAAATTCTACAATTTTTTTGTTATAATTCAATGATTATTTATTATCTGTCAATTTGTTTTAAAGTCTATTAAAAAGAAATCTGTCATAAGTCTGTGGCATGTGTGACATCGGAGAAAAGGGACAATGAAAGCAAAATATCCTCTTCACCAATGATCTGATTAAACATCCCCCAAGAGGGAGCCCTCTCATGTCAGTCACCCCCCCCACTACTCACTCCTTTTGTATATGTCACAGATAAAACCACAGATCCATTCAGCCTGTCCTCATTCCTGCAACTAGAAAAAAACCCAGCATATCATGAAGTTGAGACATTTTTAAAAAGTAATGTTCCCTCTCGGGGACGTGAACTGGTCAGTTCTTTTTATGCTACAGCTGTACCGAGATGCACTAATTCAGTTTACAGTTTATAGAATAATTCAGAGAATAATTCAACTTTATGTATAACATTTATTTATTTACTTACTTACTTACTTACATTTACAAGTAGTGAATTTGGATTTTACGTGCCTCCTCACAGCAGCACTTCTTCAGAGTCACAGTCTGGCTAGTGCTGCATTCTCAGCCTCCATTACCTCCCGTTTGCTGCTTTCACCTGATGTAATGTTGGTGATTGCTGCCCAAGTTGGGACTTATCCATAATGTGTCTTCTTATCTGGTGAGCGTGAGTTAGTTTGCAATTTTTCTTTTTTTAGTCTTTATTGCTTTTTTTGCGTTAAATGACGAGAATTTCAATGTTAGAGAGCTGAAAAAGCACAAAGAAGATTGTCTGGTGGACAAACTGGATTCAGGGAATAGGAGACAGTAGTTTGAGGGGAAAAAAGCTGGAGAATATGAGAAAGAACTCTACGTGCATTAAACTTTTATCAAACATTCCAGTCCATATGAACCAGCACCACTATGATCAATACTACAAAAAAGGTAAATTCCCAACATTATTTTCCAGCTTTCCTCACTGACCAGCACTGACCTCATGTAATAACAAACAAACAGGTCAGGTCTCTTACTTACCCAGATGAAACTACATTTATGAAATGTAGACATTTTGCAAATATGTGCCACCTATTCAATGTCATTATTAACTATGAGGGAAAATAAATGAAAGATAATAATACTTTAACTCAATGCAGAAAAGGCATTATCTGGATGTTCCTTTTTAAAGGTCTGAAAATTTGGCTTTGGAGAATTCATTCTGGATTAAAATCCTACATACCAACTAGAGTAGCAACAGTAACAACTGAGGTATCTTCACAAGGTTACACCCTGCACTCTCCTCCACTGTTTGCTGTATTCGTGGAACTGCTTGTCACATTCAAACAACAAAACAGAATTTTTCAAAGATCCCAATTCAAACAACATCAAATAGAGTAAGACTCAGTGGCGATGTGGTCCCACTGTAACTATAAAACACCTGAGGCTCTCACACACCCTCTGTGCGCTCCTTCAAACATTATTCACTTTCTCCCACAGACTTTGTAGTGATGTAAAAAAACTCTGCCGAGTCCAGATCTTCCACGATTGTTCAAACCGACAAGCCCGCTTTCTTTTTTTTCTCCCCTGGACATTCTAATTTCTACTTCTTATTTTAATGTTGGTTTAGATCTACCAAAGAATTATACATTTTCATGGGAATGGAGGAGAATACTTAAGCTTAGGTAAACACAGGATTAGGTTAGGTTGGGTTAGGTTACTTAGGTTAACAGATTCAGTTTAGCCTCTACATGATATTATTGCATTCAATTTATTTTTGTTGTGTGCTCTTCTCACACAGCGGCACAGAATACCGGACGAAAGACCAACACATGGCAGACACAGGAATAATGGATAAAAAATGAGTCTGTAGGTAAAGGGTTAGCTATATATGCAATGACTGTAAGAGCTACAGTAGCTAGAAATGCTATAAAGTAAGTTAAACTGGCAGATTAGGAAAAAAAACAAACAAAAAAACAGAAGGCGAGAGAGGAAAAATATACCTCTGGGAGTCCACGTGCCAGTGATGCCCACCTCTCCTGGACATTCTAAGAAGAAAAAGAAAGTAGGTAATTAGAGCTAAGTTGAGAAAGAATAGACAACTGTCTGTGACGTTGTTATATTCACTAGAAGCGAATGAGTTGATGTCCAGTTGTGCCAACCTGATCCATCACGGTATACAGTCAGCGTGGACTCCTGGTGTCTCATCGGTGGGGTTCGATCCACTGCACTAACGGTGGCTGCCAAACAAAAGGGGTGGGCAACTAGCGGCATAAAAAGACTAGAGAATGTTGAATAGAAAATGAGATGCAGAGGTGCAGCATTGAATGTTAGAAATGTTGGATATGACAAGGCAAACAGATGAGTCATAAAACCTGGATTTAGAGGCTGAGACAGAAGGGGCATTTCTGACATTCAGCAGATGGTTCCAAAGCTCTGGTTGTGCTGTAGCTAAAGGTACGTCCTCCCGCTGTAGTCTTACTGCTTACAGGTACTTTAAGGTAACCTAAAAAGGCAACGTTCTGAAATGTAAGAATCAATATCGCTACAGCTAATTGAAGCAAAGCCATTTGATACCTTATATCAGTGCAGGGACATGAGAAACAAAAGACAGGTTAAAAATCCAAAAAAAAGCAGCTAAATTTTGAACACATTTGAAGTTCAGTCTGCAAGTACTGTCCATTCTGGGCAAGTTACAGCTGCAGATGTTGTTCCTGGTCAGTTTGAACATCTGGAAAAACATCTGGCTGGATGCTGGTGGAACCCTCAAAGAAGCACGCTGCCAAATGGTCCAGAGGGGCGGAGCCTCAGAATATAAGGTGAGTTTTACCCCAGAATTATAACTGACAGCCAGTTGCTCCATAGCCACATTCTTTTCACAATCAGCAGAAATATTGCGTCACAGAGTTTTTGATTTTATTAGTGACAAGTGACACGGGCAGGTGAAAGTCAAAGGTTAGCAAGTACACAAAATTATTATTTTTGCACTACTTATATCAGTATCTCTGAGCTGTTCAGATGGGCGTTTGAATCAAGCTCAGTCTGTGTGGAGTTTGCATGTTCTCCCCTTGTCTCTGTGTGTTTCCCCCCACAGTCCCAGGACATGTTTCAGGTTAATTGTGCGCATGTGTTGCCGCCTTGTGACAGGCTGTCGTCCTATAGAGGATATATTCTCCAAGCCAGTGATTCTGGGATTGACTCCAGACCAATGGGAGCCTGGCAAGGACAAGTGGTTAAGGATGATGGATGGATGGATGGATGGATGGATGGGAATCTGATTTCAAGATTTCTTTTGACTTCTAGCTGACCACAGCAGCAAGTGATACCAAGGAACTACCCATATGGAAATAAAAACTGCAGCCGTATTAGCGACTGAAGTGGCCCTTAACTTCAGTTCTGTAGTTTCATTACAGAAATGCTATAAAATTAACTGACTTAGAATTGCTTGTCTCCATCTGTATCTCTCTATCTGTTGGTAAAATGCACTTTCTGTGCACTATATTCCATTTTAAAGAAAAGCATCTGCTAAATTAATAAAAGTAAATGAAAGCAAAAAGAATAAAGCTACAGTGAAGATGTGCAAGAACATATGCAACCTCAAAGTTCTGGGAAGCAGAAATCTTTCACAATACTGACAGCTTCAGAAATTCTTCTACTTGCCATAAATCAAACACTGCTTCTTGTGCAAAAAACCATTTGTTCTTGTATCAACATAAGTGGTGTCAGAGTTTTGAGAATTTTCACTACTTCACAGAAACAATAGCATGAGATTCATTTCTAATAGAGATGCTGGGTTTCTAGTTAATGCTGTTGTTTCACAGCTGGAAAAGAAAGGGAAATTTCATGTTTGCTGTGTCTCATTTCCATTCAAGCCTTTCCATTTCAGTTATGGCAAGATCTCCCAACTTGTATATATTCTAAACATACTTTTATGAAACCTGATATACAACTGTGCCTGGTTGTATTGTTAAAACAAAATTCTTTGTGCTGGGCTTCTGGCCTGTGGTGTAGAACGTGGATTCAAATCCACTTGGTAGAGTTGACATGTTCTCCCCATGTTCATGTAGTTCATGTAGGCCATGCAGTAACTGCAGTAGCCTGGGCAGTGAGGCCTCCCTGACAACCAGCAGACCACACAATCCAACCATCACCTTAAACATGCTGTCCAGCGCCTGGATGTATTTAAATCAGCAAAGTTAAAGCAGCACATTATGTAAAAACAAGCTTTTAAAAGTACTTAAATGGTGGGACCGACGTGGGACTCTATGAAATAAGCCAAATATTTATGTTGCTCATATAGCATCATTGTTCACATTTTAGACAGTGTTTAGCCTAAAATTTCTGCATTACTTTGCGGAATTCTCACACGACTTCGGCGCAACAAATGGCCCGTTAGTTGTGCCAGTAGATTCGTGGCGCCACTCGGTTCCTGCGGTTCGCAGTTAAAACGCAGTGAGGTAAAAATCGACCCATTTCCAATTAGAAATGGAAGCCATTAAGGCTGCAGACGTTGCAAATCAAGTTAAAGACACGGACAGCAAAAAAACACAAAGAGCGATTAGGAGGAGGAGGAGGAGAAGCCCCTCGTGGCCGCCGACTGCGTCGCGCGACCGGGCCGAGCGGGCAACTTGGCCGGTGAACCAGCGTGGAGCCGAATTCGGCGCATCCACATCTGCGCAGCTTCCCCGCCCACCCCCCCACTTCGGATTTATTCTCAAACTGCAACCATGGTCTCGCTGCCCCGCGAACGGAAGGAGCGCGTAAAATGTCAGGGTGGCCGTGGCGAAGGGAGAGGAGGACGCGCGGGAAGGACACACGCACGCGCGCGGCGGAGCAGGCAAGTACGCGCTCGGACCCCGAGCCAAGGCGGGGCTGATTTATTTAAACACTCAAACTGTGGAATATATGTGAATGTGGACAGTTGCGCTTAAACGTGGACACGAAACGAGCCTCTCAGCCTCTGGCAGACGGAAGCCTTTAATGGAATTGAATAAAGACGGTGCCTCCCTGAGGCGCAGCTCGTGCCCCGGGGTCGAGGCTGAAAGTTTTCGGAGGCGGTTGAGACGAGCAAACCGTCAGAAATATTGATAACCGATACGAGGGACTGCGGTGACCAAAGAGGTGGTGAACCCGCAGCTGCGGAGGGATAACCGGCGGGAGCGAGACGCGGGTCTCTTTCTAACCTGTTGGTTGGATTTTTTTTTTTCTCCACAAAAGCTCGACTTTCCTGGAAGTTGTGCGGTCGCTGCGCGAGACGCGGCTGCGGCTTTGACGTGTAGCTCAGAGAAGCTCCAGGTTGGCGGTAAGAAGTCGACCTCGAGGCGGCGGCCGCGGCAAACAGCCGAGCGAAGGCAGCGCTGGCTTCGGGGGGGCAAACATTTAAATAAACCGTTTTCTCCTTCGCCCGTTATTTCCAAAAATGTAATACATGCACTTTGTCTACAATACATCTAATAGTACATGGCAACAACAAGGTGTTTTCCGAAAAATCGGTCCTAAACGCCACCCCATACGACGGTCTGTACAGTTGTCGCTCGTGCACCGTGCGGTATTTTGTGGTATTTTCTGCAGTAAAACCCCCCGCGGGACGCACAGCTCGGGATAAGATTGCATTCATAAGTCGACGTTAGGAAATGTAGAGGAAAGTGGCACGATGAACGGAGGCAAGAGTGTTTATTAGAGCTGCGTGTGTGGGAATCTGTCAGATGAGACACTGACAGTGCGGGGTGGGGGGACCTCAGGATTTAATCGGCGGGTTTGTTTGTTTATATGGGTCTGTTTTTATCTGTACATTTATCGGAATGTTACTGCTTCTGCCTGCCTCGCTGTCCTGCCTCTTTCTGGACCCGCAGACCCTCAGCATATTATAGAAATGACTATAAAACTTTTCTATAAAGGCGTTTTTAACTGACCCGTGGGGAGACGCCACCTCGTTAAACCGAGGCGCAAAAACAAAAGAATGAACATATTGCCTTGTGTTCATTTAAGGCGTTAAACATAAACATGTTTCGGACCCCCGCAAAGAACTCGCTACAGTTCTCGTGACTCGCTACACGTCACGTATGTGACGTGCTAATAATGATAATAATTCTGATCAGCCCTGGTGTTTGTGTTTCTACTTAGTATTGTTTATTTTTTATTAATTGCAAATTGCAGGGGCCAACATTTATCCAAGGAGAGCATATAAAAAGCAGCACCTATATAACTGTGCTGGCAAATAAAATGTAGTTTTTTACCCACTGCATTGCTCATTAACCATTTTTCTTTTCTTTTCTTTTCTTTTCTTTTTAAATCCCAATATTTGTCTGCTGATATGTGATCTGCACTGAAATACACTGGGTCCTCATGTTACGAATGTCAGAAGAATTTTTGAAGATATTAACATTTTTTAGTTTATTTTAATTGTGTTGTTTTTCATTTGTTCCTGTGAAAAAGTGTCTTATTCCACATCCAGCCAGCGCAGGAATGTGTGACCACCTTCTTTCAGCTCACCTGCTCAGGGTTTACAGTTTCCTTCAGGTGTTCTTCACTTTAGGGATCAATAAGATGAGGAACAATGCACACTTTTATTGAATAAACCAACTTTTGACATTCAGTCGGAGTTTGCGGAGACTGAGTTCTTATTTTCAGTCATTTAGAAATAGTTGCCATTTAATGTAGCTCAAATAAAACAAAGCATTGCTCTCTTGTTATGGCTGTTTGTAAACATACAGCAAAGTGAAAGTGGTCAAATGTTGAAGAATTGTGTGCATGCTGTCGTTTCGCATCGAATTAATCAAGTGTTGGCTTTTAACAGGATATTGTGAAGAGCAGCTTGTATCTGAGATAAGCTCTCAAACGTCACAGCCATGCATTAGATGAGGGATCGATGAAAATGGAATAAAGTCCAACATTTTTTAATCCAGCATATTTTAGGTTTTTTTTGTTGTTGTTAAATTTAAGCTGTGAAGAAATCCAGACGTCTGTATTAATGTTTTATTCATTGTGAAGAAAAAGTGACTTTGGATTGAGACACAAATCGAATTACAAACAGACTTCCGGTCCCAGCTGTGTACTGTATGTAAGTTGATGACTCAGAGTATTTTATCTAATGGTTGAACAGTTTCACCTTGTAGACTAGAATAAGCTGACAAATACAGGTGTATTTTGCCATGTGCAGAAACATTTGATTTATATGGGGGAACAAATTGGTTATTTTTTTTAGATCTGAATTAAAAATTTTTCTTTTACAAAGTAAAGGAAAAAATATCTTATTAAAAAGTATTGCAGAAATCAAAATAGAAAAAAATGACATCATCTATACTACAACACTAAGAAATGACTGGTGCATGAGTTTGGGAGTGTGATATGAAAGGAACTTTTAATATGAGAAATTAAACTTTTGAAAAATAACTTAATTGTGGGAGATTTATATGGTCACAGTTTTCAAAAGGAGCTCCCTTCAGAGCTGATGCATCTACATATTGTGCACAGTGTGGAACAATATGACTTTTTAGTCAATGTTTGTGCACAGAATAGACTGCGACATTGATTATGTTTAAGTGATCGATCTTCTCACACTTTAAAATGTTCCATTTTGGCAGAATTGTAAAATCTGTGCAATTTCTTTGGTCCTTTTTAAAAGAGAATTTGTGAGTCACTGACAGCATTTCATGGGGTTTTTCCCCCCCATGTTTATCCATCCACTATTGATCCTGTTGAAGTTTATAGCTGAAAAAAACAATAAATGGCTGATGTGCAAGAGTGATCTGGAGCTTTATTACACAAGGATAGCGAGAGACTGCGAGGTTGCATTGTTTTCAGGGCTCAGAGGCAAAATGCATTGCTACAAGGGCAGAGTGGCGCTGTCTTTGCTGGTCCTGGGTTGCATGCTGTGTTCGAAGTTCTTTTTCCATTTCATTGCACCTTGTTTACAGTAATGCCTTTGGGGGCTGAGCACATGTGCTAGTGTTTCTCTTGTGCTGAGTTAAATGTCCAGCATGGGCATGAGGGAACATTTTTGTGTGCTTTAGTCTTCTAATTAATCCCTGTAAGAGCTTTTGTGTGCTTTACACCCGAAAAGTTCCTGTTTCCTGAAATCAGACAAATCGTTTTCAGAATCATTGGAAAAAGAATCCGTTAGCATTTTGATTAACTCTGATCATAGGACATGAAACTGTTTCATGAAAATATCACTCGCTTGTGTCATGCTAGGAAAAAGCTGTCAATGTCGTTATTAATAGTGCTGTAATCCTGTATGATATTAGATGTTCTTGGAAGGTAGTATGTTTGCTGCCACTCTGACCAGTTCTCTCTGTTCAGCCTCTTGTTAAAGCATGACCGCAGCTGGACTGTCTGGAGTTGGGCAAAGCATGCGGACTCTGGAACCCATGGGTGCAGCGCAGCCTTCGCCCTTCTGCCAGCGGCTGCACCGTTTCAGTTTCCACACCAAGAAGAAGAGTGAGGGTGTGGTTCGAGGCAAGCTCCGCATCAGGTCCCTGCCAGGGGCATTCCTCATCCTGGGCGTTCTGGTGGTGGTGGTGGGCACTGCGGTGGCGGTGGCTGGCTACTGGCCCTACCGTGCCCAGCGAGCCGCTGTGCTTGGCCAAGCTTCAGCGGAGGGTGCGAAGCTCAACAGTTCCCGTGTGGCAACAGGGAAGGGCCCAGGGGTAAGGTCTGTCTTCTCTACCGCTGGATTTGTCCACCATGACCGCATGAAGCTGCTCGGTCCCATCATTATGGGAGTCGGGCTGTTTATTTTCATTTGTGCCAACACTATGCTGTATGAGAACCGTGACCGTGAGACACAGCTGCTGCTTGCACAGGCTGCCATGGTGACCACCGTGCCGTCTGACAACGGGCAGCCCTCTATGGACAGGTCCCTGACCCAGTCCACCCAGTGGCCTGCCACCCTGATATCCACAGAGCTCATCTGCTGCCTGGAGGACCTGGCTGATTCAGAATCCCTGCTGCTCCAAATGAGGGTCAGGGGAGGATGCTGGGCTGCAGATGGAAATGCCCCACCCACCCTGCTCACAAAGGCCTTGCACCATCAGGAGTCCTCCTCACCTGCCATGTCTTTACGTTCTGTCCACTCTGACTCATGTAACTCCAGCCTGGTCAATGTGAATGTGCTGAGAGGTTCACCACCTGCGGTGCGCCGGGCGGTCTCCAGCATGGGCACTTTGCCACTGCCCCTCATTAAGGTCAACAACTGCTTGATTGAGACCTCTCAGAACACAGGGCAGAAGAATGAATGGGGTGCAGCAGCCCTCCCTCGGCGTGCCTACAGCCTTTGCAGCAGGACTAAACCCTGCAACCCACTGGTGACATTACGCCAGATTGCCCTGGGCTGCAAACCTCCAGACCTAGAGGACAGGCCTGCTTTCCTTCCCGAGTCACTCCGGAAGGAATTCAATTCTGACATGTGTCTGAGCACTGTGGGTCTGGCCCCTGAAGGGGCGGGAACAAGCGAAATTGAGCAGCCACGGAAGCATCGCAGCTGGCCCCGGCTGGACCTGAGCAGCTCCAGAAGGTACCTGAAGTTGGAGAACACAGAGGGTTCCCGGGATAAGCTGCTGGACAAACTGGAGGAGCAGTACAATCAGCTGGAGAAGGGCACTGAGCAGGAAGTTAATTTTAAATAGTCCTGATTCCAGAGTGTTGTCTCTTAATCATTGCTATATTGATCTTAAAAGAGGGATTTATGCCAGAGTTTGTTCACGTGGATGGTCTCTTAATTCCAGCTCTTTGGTGGCTGCACTGTATAGCACATTCCCCTCTTCAGATTGAGATAAAATGTTTTTTTTTGTGGAAATTTCAAACATTCTCTTCCAGTTAAATATTTTGGAAGTTACAACTGTGAGAGTGTGGGTCCAAGGTGAAGGTGACTTCAGAACAGTACGTTGGCTCAACCACTTATGCAAAGGTGGTTAGTTTAGTTTTCTGTTTCCAAAACATAGTATTGTGTTGGAATATGTTTTAACTACATGGTTCCTTTACTGTCAAATGAAAAATATTGTAGGGACCGAGAGTCCAAGGGTTTTGACAGCTTTTAACAAGTTTAAGCAAAATGGATGTCGTCAATTTATCCGAGGAGCGAGACGGTTTTTAAAACACAAGTTTATTTCTGCTTCGTAATGTAAGTGGACTTAAAAAAAAAAAAAAAAAAAAGAAGTGCAATGCTGGGATTTTATCTGAAATTGGTAGACATTTCTGAATGCCACTCACTGATCAGCAGTGATTACTCTGGTGTCTTCCACGATACAACAGCTCAATCAGTCTTTTTGCTTTTGCTATAGCAAGTGTGCTGATGGAAAGTGCAAATAAGGCAAAGGAGGTGTTTTTCTTGGATTAATGAACTGTGTGGAATAAGCCATTCTGACAGTGATGCTGTCATGGAGGAGCTGCCATGTTTACAGGTTTATTTTTCTTTTTCCTGCCTGACTGTCGTATATGTTGTTTGTGATAGTTTGTGTGCTACATATACTTAAAAGCAATATGTCAAGGTTGGTTTGACCCTACCGTGCTGTGTGAGGCTAGTAAAATCACAGTATGAAGCTGTGCAATTCTAGTATTAATAAAGCAAAAGCATCATCTTGTGCTGGAAGTTTTTATTTTACTTAATGAGAGATGCAGAGCTTATTATAATGTGAGAAATGTGCCGTGTCTTAACCCTCCAGCATTAGCGTTACAGATTTTTGTAGTCAGTCAATCCCAATTTAGCTGACAGAGAAATGATCTGAAATTAAAGTAGAAATCCTTGGGCTGAGAATTTAGTTGCCAACCAGCAAAAAAAAAAAACAAAAAAAGCAAAACAGAAAAGGTTTAAGGGAAATGGTATGTATACAGGCCATTTTTATTAAAGAGTCTTGGCCTGTGGGATGTTCCGAACACAAAATTGAATTGCAGAGAAATAAATTGTTTTCATTACATTTGTGAATTTGGCAGACACATTTCTCTAAAGCAAAATACAACTCGGAGGAAATAAATATGCATCTCACAAGAGGCAAAGAATTTTAGATTCACACACACGATTATTAAAGCACAGCTTGTTCGTTTCATGGCAGGATTTTTGTCGCACAGATTATTCAAGTAGCTGCCTATAGGAGAGGTATACGAATAAAACAAATGTGGTTATAAAAGTGACAGATGGTGACGAACTGACTAGAGTTATGTCAGCTACTCAGGAGGAAAACTGGTCTTAAAACCCATCTCCTTCAGACCCATTTTGAATGCAAGGAGGTCTTCAGCACTTTTGAGGGACAGAGTGGGTTTGTTCTACCACATCAGGGCCAAGACTGAGAAATGACAGGCTACAGATTGTGGACCCCTCAAGGGCTCTTATGTGTGGTGTGGGAAGAAATTGGTCTGTGGGGGTTGACCATCTTATAGGCTGTAACCTGATTGTTGAACTTGATAAGAGAAGTTGTAGGAAACCAATGGAGAGAGACAAGCAGGAGACATGCATGTGAATTCTTCAGCAGGTCAAAAACAGCTTGTACTCCATCTTTTTGCCAACATTCTTCAAATGTGAAGAATCTGGCTATGCCACAGAACAAGGTCTTCTAAAAATCATCTAAAAGGGTGAAAGTAAATTTTGCATATATGGGATGTTCTATTTCTGATAGTTAATTATTTTGGTAACAGATCCAGAAAATATGCAAGACATCCAGTGTGACTGAGATATACAGTAAAAGGTTCCATTTGGAAGTACATTTAAAAATACCAGTAATAGTTGTAAGAAAAAGCTCACCACAGATGGCATGGCAGAAATTGGCATATTTTCCTCTGCAAGATACAAAGTAATAAAGCAGTATTTGTCTTAAAATAGAAATGTCAGTTTTTGAAATGAGAACCACATGTGAAAGTACACTGATTACAGAATGTTATAAAATTTAATAATGTTTTATTGTTAGTTTTTTTTGGAAATCAGACAAATATTGGTTGTAGCCTTTAGTGTTATAAGGTGCAGTTTGATAGTCATTTTAACCAACTACTGACTTGGCATCACTCGTGAAGTTGGTCCTGTAAGTATCATACAGGTGACAGGAATGATGTTTTCACTGCGGGCGTCTTTTCCGTTGTTTTGAACAGAACCAGTAAGGTTAATGTAAATTTTATATTACATTATAATTTTGTGTGTCTAAAATTGTCTTGAGATTTGGGATTCTTCAGTCAGGTCATCTGTGTGTCACAGCTCGGGGTGGAAAGCGAACCAAAACCCTCCTGAGGTGACTTGTGTGTTAGCGACACACAACACTTCAACCTTCACGTAGAGGCACATGAGCATTTGCCACCACGGCAGCTGCTATTCAATTTTTTATTGGGCTTTTTTTTTTAACGTAAATTATAGAATCTGATTTGATATAATTTGAATAAAGACGACATTTTTAGTTCAGTCGACTTTCTTTAAGCAAATTTTTTCAGCTGAGTTACAGTACTGTGCAAAAGTCTTAGTCATGCAACTTCAATGTGTGTTGAGAAGTACAGGTAGATTCTTATCTACCATCAGGGAGGTTTCTCATTGGTCCCAAATTCATTCTGCAGCCTGAGAATGACCTCAAACACCCAATCTCAGTCATACAGAACCATCTTCAGCAAAAAGAAGGAATCTTGCAACAGATGGTATGGTCCCCATTGAGCCCTGATCTCAACATGGTCAAGTCAGTCTGGGAGTACTGCAGGCTTTGACTGTCTCTGCATGAAGAACTGTGGCCAGTTCCTCAAAATGTTTGCAAGAACCTACCAACCTGACCTTAAACTGCATGCAAGTTTGCATAAGAGAATTGATGGTGTTTTAAAGGCAAAGGATGGTCCCACCAAATATTGATCTGATTGAGGTTTTTTTTTGCCTACTGCACTTTTTAGAAGGTTTATTGATTAATAAATATTCATGGCATTATTTTTGGAACCATCTTTGCTTTATAGCATTTTTCCCACAGATGCCTAAGACTTTTGCACAATACTGTATGTGCAGATTTTTGCAAAGGATGTTGTATGAATGTGTCTGAGTAATTCTTTCTTTTTCGAGTGCAGTGTCATCTCTTCTTAAATGCCAGTGTGCGTCATTTTTCAAAGAGCAGCGACCGGAATTTGTTCTTTTAAAAATTGCCCACCGCGTGTTTATCAAAGCTGGAGCTCTGCAGGATCTTCTCCCCCGAAAGCATCCTCTGAACCCTATCCCAGCCCAGCCGGCACCTGCTTCCCATTCACTCCCACAAACAGCGCCTCAAAGCTGCGGAGGAGCAGCAGGAAAAACGGTTGAGACGATGAAAGTCTGCTCTCACCCACTGGCGAGCATCTGTTGGACTCTTCATGCGGGTGATGAAACTGCTGGTTCTGGATCCTGACCCTGGTTTTCCCTGCTGCACAGCTCTTCACAAGGTTGCCATGAATTAGCCGCCGATCGAGTGAATCCAAAAAATACATGACAAGCCACAAACCCACGTGGTCTGGATCATTCTAAGAAATACGTGCGTGTTTTTAGCGACGTTTGTTTTATGGATCTTTTGTGGAACTACTGCTAGAATTTACATTTTGGAAGACTTGGAGCGATTAAGCATATTATGTTAACACAGTGGAAAGGACAAGCAGAAATCATGTAAAATAACGCACAAATGCAGTTATGCATGATCACACAAAAAAAAATTTAAAACATCAGACTTGTATTGAAATACATCTCTTGCAAAGCAAAAACATTAGCGATAGTGATATCACAAATGCAGTTTAAGGTTCTTGGATCTCTTGATTCTAATACGCCCGGCTCTGTAGAACTGAGAACTTAAAAAAGTGAAAACGTCCACACGCGGCCCTCGTGTTATATCCGTGGCTTTGTGTACAGTTCAAAGTGTGGTGTGGAACGTGAGCAAGCAGATGTTGCAAATACCTGTATACAATAACTAAACCATAAATAACAAAAGATAAATGACGTAATGCAGCTCCTTAGACATAGTTCAAACAACACCTTCACTACATGAATCGAGAAGCAGTTTTGTGGCACTTGTAGTTTCTACAATCTGTCTCATTAGTCGTCTGTTTCTGAAGGTACTGTAAACATTGGCTTCCAACTTTTCTTTGCCCGGTATACATATGTTATCACAGTTTTGTGACCTGTTATTTAAGAGCCGACTTTTTTTTTTGATCTCTTTAAAAATCTGTTAGCCGTTTCAGGCTGCTTTAGAAATTCAAACAGTAGAGCAATGATTGAGACCTTTTTAATAACTGACATGAAATAGTAATTGTTATTCAAAGAATACAGTATGTCTCATCTGCTTCTTTTGTGATCGTGACTTGAAACTTTGAATCTTTTCTCCTTTTATACATTCCATATGGTTTGGACACTACCTGTTGCCCTCTGAATTAGAAATTACACCCACTTTCAATTAAACCGTTTTAGATGTCAGGGCATAAACAACAATTGTCTGATTCTTGTCATTTTCTCTAAATAGACAAATCTAGCTTCAAAAAACAGCACATAACAGATTTTTTTTTTGCCATTGGCTTACTTTTTGTTGAATAAACAAAGTGCAGTAGGAAGAATTGAATACATCCGTTTTGCTTCCATGGGAGTTTGAAAGGTAATGAGCAGCTATGTGCTGCCAATCAAATGCACTTTAAATTTGACCTCCTGTAAAAAGGCAGAACTTTTGCCAGTTTCATGGGTGTGTTAACGTTGTGCTCGGGAGAAAAGCAGTTTGTTGTTTATAAACCCGTGAAAAGTCATAAGGCCATTTCCAAGCAATTTTAAATCCATCATTGTAGAGTGAGAAATACCATTTACAAATGGGCAACATTCAAAATAATTACCAATGTTCTCATGAGTGGGCATCCCGAACAAATTCGCCCCAAGGTCAGACTGTACAATGCTAAGAGAAGTTGCAAAAACCAAAGAGCTATATATAGACATCTACAGATCTTGGTTGACATGTTAAAGCTCATGACTCAGAAAAAAGCTAAAAAAGGAATTCCCTCCTTTTCAAAATGAGCAAAACATGGCTTAGGTTTGCAAAGTTTGCATCTGAACAAACCAAAGATTTCAGGAACAATGTCTATTGGACAGAGGTGACCAAAGTGAAGATGGTAAACACTTCATGCAACCATGAAGTATGGTGGTGGAGGGCTGCAGATTTCAGCATGTTTTACATTTACAAGATCTGGGCACCTTAGTCATTTAGTCAACCGTGAATTCCTCTTTATACCAAAGTATTCCAAAGGTAAATATGAGGCCATCTGTGTCCAACAGGTAAAGCTTGGCAAAAACTGGGTCATGCAACAGGACAGCGATCCCAAAAACACCAGCAAATCAGCACTCACTGTGTTGGAATGGCCAAGTCAAAGTCTAGACCTCAACCCCGTTGAGATGCTGTGGCAGGACCTTAAAAGAGTTGTTCATAATTCCCTCAAGCATCAATGAATTGAAGTAATGTTGTAAAAAAGAGTGGGCGAAACTTCATGAAAGTTGTTTTGACAGGCTAAGAAAGTCACACAGAAAACTACTTCAAGTTACTGGTGCTAAAGGTGGTTCTACCAACTATGGAATCACGGGGTGTACTTAGTTTTTCCACACGTGACTGTCTGCACACTTTGCATCGTTTTTTCTCAAATAAATGTAGTATTGCCATAATGGAATCCATTTGCGCTTTCACCTCAGGTAAGATTTACCAAATTTTAGAATTCGGTGAGCACCAAATGATTTGGCTCTGTCCTAACATATAAAACCATAGAAACTGAAAGATGGTGAGCTTTAATACGCAAGCCAGTATTTTATAACTGCTGTCACTAAATGTTTCTTTTAATTTGTTAATAACCAAAATGCATTCCACGTATCAACTGTTTCAGCTACTTTTAATCGTTCATGTGTTTTTATGAGTGTTGTGCTCAGGATGGAACCTCCTCGAATCTGGACCGTAATCAGAATACAAGACTGTCTTTAAGCACTACAGCATTGCTCCCCCCCCCCCCCAAGTTATGGCTTAGCATTTATTACAGTTTTAGCCCACTGGTATTAACAAGAATACAATTGGGCCCTACTAATCCTTACAGCGTTACTTGTCCCAGTTTTGCTGTGTGTAAACTGTGTACCCGTTTCAGTACTCAATGAGCTTAGTGTATTGCGTGCAGCTGTGTAGTTTGTGGCCTCACCACACAGGGTAGTCTTGTCGCGTTTGAACCAGAGTCTGTTCGGTTTGTCGTGGCCGTACGTCCTGTGTGTAGTCGCAGGCAGTTTGAGCCAGAGTGTATGTACCCTTCCTGCTGACTCCAGGACACCTCCAGACTGGTCTACTGCTGTTTTTTGCTGGCAGGAGCCACCTATAATACCTGGCCCCTTTTACAAGCAGTTTGAATTGCAGAAGCCATCGTATAATCGCTATGCTAAATGAGTCAAGATCACGAGAGGTTTCGCACCCGCCTAGGGGGAACTTTTAAAAAGCTGGCCGACAACAAGCGTTGCTGTACACAATTATGCCCAGGGAATATCTTTCCTCCTCTCCTCCGTTTGGGCCACCCTGTGCTGTATTCCCATCACTGCACACCTCCTTCCCCAGGCAAAAGCTCATTCATGTTCAATTTGAACACCAGCACGTTCCAATTTTGTCCGTTAAAAAAGGAGAGAAGTCAGAGCATCGGGGAAAAAGGCACTTGAAAATGTCCGCACGGAAGCGTGTGCTGCAAAGAAGTTATGAGCCATGCAATCTAGGGGTTTTTGAAGAGGATATAAAAGTCGGTGTAACATTGTTGTACACGTGTCTTCTCAGAGCCAAACCACACCACACAGCCTCACACGGTAATATTCTACAGATGATGGTTTCTACCTTCACCATGACACGCATTAAACGCACTGTGGTCTCAAACTGCCATTTAAAATCTTCCAGTGAGGTGCACCGTGGTCTGTCGTGGCATTTTGAACTTTTCAGTTATTCTCAGGCACTTAAAGGATTCTTGGTTCCCTAAAGCCACTTTAAGCCAGTGCAAAGCTAAGAAACTGATCAGTTTTACCACATCTCATTTGTGATATTTCATAATTTTCATTTTATACAATTAAACATTTTAACTGATGATGCAATATAACATTGTACTGTAAAAATCTGCCAATGTTATTTGTATGTTAATCAAGGTGTAAAAGTATCACGTTTAACAGTTTGGCATTTTTTTGGAGGGAATTTGAACTGTGAGGTATTTAAGCATTTAGAATCAGTTGCTATGGAATGTATACTAATGAACTCATTTACTGTTGTCTTTTTAACCATTATGGTGAGAAAATTTTCATTATTTTCAAAAATAGAGTTGGGGATTATTTTAATACATAAATAAGAATTTTAAAAAGGGCATAAGAATGTGAAAAAGAGCACAGCGTGACACCAGTACCTACCGCGCCATGTTCTCCCACCAGTACCTACGCGACAATAACTGGTAGATGCTCACTTTGCCGGGTGGTGAGGGCTGAAAACGCTTGCGCGATCTCCTCCACCAGACGTTCATGCTGATTCAGTTGTTCCACCATGTCAGGGGTCCAGGGGTTTGAGCACTCAATACCTGCTGTCTGGCAAAGTGTTCTGTGACGCCGTTGGCAGGAAGCCGACGTGTGCAAGCGTGAATTAGCAAATGGTGTTTATTGTCAAGGGAAGTTCCAGCCAGAATCGTGGTCAACACACAGGCAAGGGTCAGATCCAGAAGCCAATGGCAGCAGCCAGCTGCTCAGTACACTCACTGGTAACATGGGCAATACTTCGCACCTGCATGTCGGTCTACACAGGTTTTATACCCTGTTCGGGGAAACAAGGAGCAGGTACTGGCAATTGTGGAGCTGGGCGGAACGGCAGGCAGAGCAGGGGGCGTGACACACAGTTTCGGTATATGTTTATCTGCAATTCTTGCTGGTATTAAGAAACCAAATAAATCAACTGTGACCTTTTTTTCTCTGGAGGAAAACTAAATATTGTATATCCTCTACCAAGTCAAATATAAATACTTACATCTATGATTATTATTTCCTTTAATCTGGATGTTAGTGTTAGCACTGATTTAAATATGTGTGTCTTTCTTGGCTCTTCGTTTTTCTGCAACTAACTCAGAAACTGAAGGTCGCTTTGATTTTTGTGTATTAAAAAAGATTAGGCAGCCGTGTGTCAGTTAGCAAATGAAATTCATCAGAAAGATCACATCTCGCTTCGGTTTCTTCCCAGTGTGAGCTACATTTCTCAAACGTATCGCAAAATATCCCAGTCTGTCTTGTACAACAAAGGAAATATTCATGCATGAAGAGAGGAATAGCTGTCCGTACCTATGCGCACAGTGGTTTTCGGGGGTATGCCTGTGTTTACATGAATACAGGTGTGAGTTTGTGCCTCTGTGTACTTTCAAGGTTGTGAACTAACTGTTAACATGGTCGGATTCGTCTGTAAAGCGGATAAACACATTCGAGCCACTTCATGCACTGGGATACAGTGAGGATGTTTCAACAGACAGAATGTGGACTCGCTGAAAGAGTGACTTGGCAATTTAATCATAGTTATTTATAATATTAACACAAATTGATGCAAAATAGCCCTCCTCACCAAATAGACTCAGTAATTCGAATGAGGAAGACACAGAATAGTAAAACTGTCTTATGTGGATATTAGTTCTGTATAATGGTTTGTTGTTTACTGTAACATCATGAAAGAGGTCCAAAAGTCCCCTGGTTGTTGCTTTTGGTTTGAACGTGGTGGAACGTCCCTCTTTCACTCAGAACTGTTGAATCCCTTCCCACACTCAAGAAAGGTCTCAAAATACATTACTTTTGGGCCCAGTTCTCCTCTGACCTTCTATCTGCTCCTTAAGCTTTAACAATATTATATGTCATGATCATCTTTGTAGTTTCTATCAATTCTATGTGCAGCTACTGGAATAATTTTCCCCCGGCAAATATGATTATATTGGAAAAAGTGACTGTGCTTCAAGAATCACATATCTGTATGTGTAACACTTTGCACTTTTGTTTACCGAGTTAAGCTTTGCTCTGGAGAAAAGCATCTGCTAAATAGATGGATGTAAATGTGAATGCACTCTGAGATGTCTTCACCATAGAGTTCTACATACAAATAAACAAGTTATAAAATGTCTTAAGTACAAATTCAAAATTATGTGATCATTTGAAAAGTGTAGAGCAAAATGCTGTACAAAAGCAGATATTCGGGTACATTATTAGCATAAGAGAGCATCATGAGAACGGATGGATGGATGGATGGATGGATGGATCATCATGGCAAAAAACACATTTGATCTTTCAGGAAAGGTAATGAACTGAATTCCCTGTGTTGATCTTTATTACTGCAGCTTCACTATCAGCATCCTCCTTCTCATCACTCTTGTCTTTGTAAGCACATGCAACGGAACTAAATGTGCAAGAACAGTTTTTGGGAGCTGGTGGATATCAGTGTGATGACACGTGCAGTACTGTTTACGTACTGATGTGTCATTGAATTCCTGTGTGTTTGTGTGCTTGTCAGTGTGTGACAGTGAATACGTGAGTATGTGACTATCATGAAGGTGCTTCAGAGAGCTCCTGTAGGATTTTGACTTTCATGGAGGAGAATATGAGGATGGAAGGAAGCACAATGTTTCTATTATCTCCAAGAGCCATCCTTTCCAACAAACCACGTGAATGTCCTTTGGCCTCCACTTCGAGCTCCATTTCAGATAGCCACACTACCAGTCTTATATAATTTCATAACTGGATGGCAGTGTGAAGATTGCATGAGTGGTTATGGTAGTGATTTCCTCACAGTTTTGCCTCGGGCTGCTCCTGTAAGAAAATGTTCCTCTGTACTCCTACTTGATATCTTGACTATAAATGTTGGCTCTGAGCTTTCTCTACAGCAGCGTGTAGCTGCTACTGAAAATGGTCAAAATCATTTCAATTTTGGCCCACTTAAGACTATCTGAACTGATGCGGAGTGTCTCGGCATCTCCTTAAGGAAGTTCCACCATTATCACTGAGCCTCTGAAAAGAAGCGGAAGGGCCCGCATCAGTGCTGCCACAGCCTTATCAGTACATTGCACATTTTCTGCTGGTTCTGTGGCTGAGTACTTGTCAGGTTTTAGCAGATGCTTATGTAAGTGATCACAGCTCCCTTCTCTCCTCAACAACAAAACCACAGAGCCTAAGCATTTCTGTGGTCTTATGAAAACAAAGGCGTTGCTGTCTGAGGCCTGTCTGCTCATGTAGGGATCACTTGAGCTGAGAGTGACCCCTTCTCCTCCCCCCCAGCCACCCCAACTCTCCCTTTCTTGCTGATATTGTGTCTTGTCTTTCCAACTAAACTAAAAATAGCATTTCAACATACTACTAGCGCAGCAGGTGAATTTGTTGTATGTTCATTGCGTCCGACTAAATTATGCATAAAAATAAATAACTTGGTTTCCATTACATGAACTTTAGGACTACTAGCACTTTGTTTGTTTAAAGATACTGGCTAATGCCCTACATTTAAAAACATAATGATATCAATAGACTGCATGATGACTTCCACGTTACCCCGCTCAGCTCACAGGAAGAGTATACAATCCACATTTGGTCCTCGTATCTGAGTTCTCCAGAATCGCTATTGCAACACCACATCATCAGTAGGATGAAACTAACCTGTCTCACAATGGTCTAATCCCAGGTAATGTTCCCCATAAGTGGGTGAATAATCCAGCGTTTGTTGAATTATGCTTCACAATGATGGGAAGAGCCAAGGAAACAAAAAAACATTGCTATAAACACTTGGCCCCAACAAGACAGTTTTCAAAATCAAGCAAACTTTTGCCCTTTTGCTTATATGCATTTCACCACTGATGAGTCCAGATGAGACCAGTGATAAGACTGACAGTCCATGTTGCCGGGAGCTGAAGACCCCCTGTCACAATGATGTGATCAGCTCACCTGCACCTCGACGTTACTTGATTCAGCTTCACTGTCTTATACAGTGTTGTCCTTAGTAGTATAACGTTTGTTAGCTGTTACTATGGCACTATTTTCCATGTGTAGAAACCCAGGAGGGAGGCAGCTGCTGGCACTTCGAGCCTCAGAGGTTTATTTTTCTCCCCTGCCTCCTAGTTGGAAGTTTTTTTTTCCTCACCTCAGTTGCTGGCAGGTTTACTGTTTTGCACGTATACCCTGTATAGTTGCTCTCATTAAGAGTTAACCTTTATCTATAGCTTTACTATATACTTGTTTGCTGTTCCGTTACCCTAATCTGCTGTTCAGCACTCTGACTCACCGCGTGAGAAGTGCTCTATAAAATAAATTGAACTGAACTGCATTTCTTATGCCTCTTAAAGCAAAGTAGGGATATTAAATGCAAATCATTGTAGCGTGGAATTCTTAAACTGAATGTGCCTGTCTCCTGGATGACATACAGTACTGTGCAAAAGTCTTAGGCACCTGTGGGTGAAGATGCTATAAAGTGAAGATGGTTCCAAAAATAATACCATGAATACTTATTAATCAATAAACCTTAAAAACCCTAAAAAGTGCAGTAGACAAAAAAAAACTCAATCAAATCAATATTTGGTGTCACCACCCTTTGCCTTTGTTCTTCCAAACATTTTGAGGAATTGGCCACAGTTCTTTTGCAGACTTTGACTGTCTCTGCATGTCCTCCCAGACTGACTTGATCATGTTGAGGGTTCTGTGGGGACCATACCATCTGTTGCAGGATTCCTTCTTTTTGCTCAAGATAGTTCTGTGTGACTGAGATTGGGTGTTTGAGGTCATTCTCAGGCTGCAGAATGAATTTGGGACCAATGAGAAACCTCCCTGATGGTAGATAAGAATCTACCTGTACTTCTCAACACACATTGAAGTTGCATGCCTAAGACTTTTGCACAGTACTGTAAGTGATTTAAATCTTCATGCGAAATATGTAAGGTAAAATTAATTTTAACGGTTCTCAACTGCATGTATGATAAAGAAGTGTTTTGCTAACACACACATTAAGACCCCAGTTAGTGGTCATCTGTTCCTAGATAGTGATGCACTGACTGAAACAGCAGTAAATGGGTCATTTTAATATCCTTTTAGATAGGTGACATCCACACACATACACACTCACATACAAACACAAATAATATTGGGAAAACTTTGAAAATGTGATGAACATATACAGTAAAATGAAATCGAAAAAGTTCCAGAACTTGTCCCCCGTGGAAACACACACGAGAATGTTCTTCCAAAGCTGTGCAGAACAGAGGGTGGTGGCAGAGCATGGAAAAGAAGTCCAGTGAACATCACACCATCCCCCAAAGGGGAGGGGCCCAAGAACGTGGCACAAGCACTGACAAAAGATGCAAGAATATCGTTTATTACAATATTAATAACCAAAAAAGAGACATGCAATGCTGAGGTTACCATGAAACAGGGCTCACCTGGAACAGGGCTAAATAGGCCAGAACTGAATGGAAAATTACTGTATTATTCCAAAGGCTAACAGGAGATTAGCCACGGCTGATTCCGCCAACACAAATCAGTTTGATTCTTCATCATGTGCAAAATTTATTTTTGATTTTCATCAATTTGAACCCACTGCTTTCTGTCAAAAAGAAAATGTATAAAGGCTCTTGTAAGTAGTTTGTCTAGTTCAGTTTTATTGATTGTGTTCCACTCTGATAAACAAATAGTTCAGACAGGTCATATTTCAGTCTGTGGTGGCATTGAGCTGACAGGGCATTTTTATATATGCAATAAAACCTGCTTATGTTGCACTGAAAAGGCTCCTTTTTTAGTGGCACTGAGGTGGACTGTCAACCCCCACACTTTCCCTTCTCTACCTGGACTCCAGGATAGACTGGCATATGTAATAATTGACCTATTTCATATAATTTTGAAATAGGTGGTAAGTACTTCATTTTTTCAAATTGTGAAGTTTTTTGAATGCATAATTACAAAAAAAACACTTATTTTGCACTATATATCAATGAATTTAGAGAGAATGTGTTACCCTGTTGGACACTGCTTACATGGCAGTAATGTATATAAATAGTAGTGACCTTCTAAACTTCGTGATGTCTCTGGCTGTTGTTGAGTTAGCTTAAGACATACATAGTGCCAAAGTCCCCTCAACTCAGTAGTCTATAAATGCGTAGCCGAAATACTGACTCACATGACAGTCAACCATAAATGAATAGATAAAAACTGTAAAAATAATAATAATTTAAAAATGAAATGAACAAAAATGGTCAAAAAATAACTTCTGTTAAGTGAATGAACATTTTTAGCTAATTAAAATATGTATACATGAACATCTTGTATTGCACATTGCACATGTACGACTCCGTAGCGTAACAATAGCGTCTATAAAACATATACCGTACAACGTATACAGTATTACAACATGACTGAGTACTTATAACTTATGCTATGGATGAAAAATGTTAAGAAAGTTTATTAAAACAGCACCTGCACTGTATGCATGTGTGACGTTGTAGTATAACGAGTGTGTGAGGTGAACACTCTACAAGACTGTGTACTGTGACATGAAGGCAGTGCCCTGTCCACTCACAGCCAGCAGGTATCTTCTTGTGTCTGCTCCACCACAGTCCCTCCCCTGTCCTTCCTCCCTCCCTTCCACAAATAAAAAAACCATGCAACACACAGTGTTAGTTGTTTACACTGTTAAATCATACAAAGATGTGGATGTGGTGGGTTAATTCAGGACATATGTTCTCTTTATTGTGCGTCTCACAGAGGTAAAATCACTCCGAAGCGCCTGTCTAGTCTTCCGTGCCGTAATACAGTGTACCGTAACCCAGTACAACAACGCCACAAAACCATTGAGGCTGTGTGCAACATGACAACGGGTAGTAAATGTCTTTCTGTAACCACCATCGTGGCCCCCACAATGCCACCTACACCCATCACATCACTGACTAATGACCGGCCATCAACAAGCTCGGTAGGCTTATCGATGGAACAGTCACAAAAGATCATGTCGCTTGCATTACATCTCTCTGTCATATGGCATGGAATGCTGTATTTAAAAATGTTATGAACATGCTGTGTTACTTTTTAAAAAGAAACTCTGATAAGCAGTATAGTACTGAATTATTTAATTATGTTATGGATAATAGACTATACTGTGACCAGATACAAAATCAAACATCAAATATGTTAATAAAGTGTTTGAAAAGAAGTTATCATATGGCAGGCTACGCACCTAGAAATAATCACTCTGTCACAAATATAACCCAGGATTCAACTTACGACTGGGCCAGCAGTCACTGTCCTGGTGATAACTCAAGGAATATCTGTACCCAGTCATAGGTGGAAGCTGTATGGATGAAAACATCCTAATAACCTGTGTAATGTTATTTTAATGGTCGAGTTGTAGAATGATATAAAGGTAACCATAACTGTTACTGGATGTATCCTGTTTCATGTCTCCCCACTGAAAATCGAAATAATTTAGAGTTCAAACATGTTACTTGCTATAAGCGTGATGATTACGTAAGGGATGGCCAAGACCAGCTCCGGGGCTGCTGAAGTACAGGATCGCGGTGGGCTTTAAGGTTATTTCATGTTTTTTTCATTACTTTGTGCTGCGTAATCCGAAAGTAAGCAGGGAAGTGCACGTAGATGAAAAATGTTGAAAAGCCAAGGCAAATTCGAATCCCAGCGAGTGATTAAACAGAATTGGAAGATAAGAAGCTTATCGTCATGCAGGACTTCTCTCCTGCGACAACCCAGTGAGAGATCTTTCTCTTTCATAAATCAGCTCAGCAACACACTATTCCGGAGACTTCAGCTTGCATTATGCACAACTTCATAAGCGCTCCTGAGCAATGAAGGACAACGGTACACAGCTTGCGTGTGAAGTGGGATTGGAAAATCTTTGGTGAACAACAGAATGAGAGAATATGAGATCATCTGCTTACAATAAGCCTTGTTTTTTTTATACCTTTTACCTGCTATGTAATCAGGACATTACATTATTAGCGTTCCAAAAGTATGTTGAATAATTTCCCTTTATGTCTAGGAAGACTAAAGAAGTGGCAGAAAGTCCCCTTTAATTCACTGAAAGCTGTCTACTAATGTTGAAAGAACATAGGTGTGGCTGGATTGCTTCTGCGCCACTTATAGTTCCACCAGAGAGTCTGAGTAGTTTGTGTTTTCCTGGTCTTGTCAGACCATATCTGTGCCCCATGGACATTAATCCTGTATTGCGACCTTTATCAAAGAGGCACAACCATTTACATTACTCAGAAGGTGCACAGAGACAGCTGTGCGAGCTCTGCTGCCACTGCTTTCATCGCTTAGGAGCACATGCCTCTGAGCCTGAACAGTTCTGCAACACATGTTGAAGTTCAACCTCCGACATGGGACTGAAGGTAAAATGCCACCTTGAAAATTTAAGAACATTTTGTGAGTTCTTAAGACAGGCCAAGATAGACACTGAGTATAAGAACTCAAATATCCTTGCCCAGTAAGATATACTGTACAACCTTCAGTTAAACAGGGACTAGATTAGTTATAAGGCAGGGTTTAATAACAACAATGCCATGTTTAATTTAGTCTTAATAATGGCAACCCTTCAAAGGCATTACAGCCAGAGTCATTTCCAGTGAAACTCAGCCGTCTTTACAAATGATTCAGCCAAAATCTGCTTCGCTTCTAGATTTATACTAAACACGGCGGATGTACATTGTGAAATCATTTGTGCTGTAATTGTACATGATCCTGCTGGGATTAAATGCAGAAGTAAAATAAAACCTTATTGGGAGAATAAATCAGAGTGAAACATGCTGGGGTCATTTAGGATGTGCCTACACCGCAGTGAGTTCAAGGGTCTTAAAACATTTGAAAAATAATGCAGAGTTATGACATGGAAATACATTAATAAAAGGTAACACATTTAAGCATTTATTTAGATTATTCAGGCCGTCTTTTTCTCTAGCTAGCCAGCAACTTCATCGCGGGAGAGTAAAACAAGCGTTGGCAAGCCTGCCGAGGACTGGTTCAGCTCCTGCTGGCAATATCTTTCTATTTGCATCTATTTTACTCACAATGAAGTGCCATCCAGCCAAGAGTGCTGCTGCGTGAGAATGCTGACAATTTTCCTGAGCACCAGTTCTGTGTCCCCTACCATTCTCTGGATATTGAAATGGTGTTTATCATTACAGACAGTGTAAACACTTCCACATGCGACGGTGCCCACCCTGAGGGAACAGCTGGCCTGAGACATTGCCAAAGAATGCACGCAAATATAAAAACAAGCACACAATTCCATATTAATAAAGCATATTGAATTTAATATATCTAGTGTTGTCAGTCTCCTTGAACAAGGACACGTGATAGTAATAATAACTAATTTAATGCTGAAGGTAAAAATGATAAATATAAATATAAAAAAATATGAAGGTCTTATGTTTATACACCATGTCTAATAACTGTTTATGTTTACTATGTTTATGAATGTCAGTATGTAATAAATTCCACATGAGGTAGTATTCAGAGGTCTGCCTTAAGCCTTCCCATTACTGTACTTTTTTTTGGCTGAAGATAAATATTGCTAGGCTTGGTTTAACTACAGTCAGTTCCAGTTCCATCCCAGGAGAGAATGATTAGATTTGGAAGTATTGACCAAACGGGTCTGTGCAATTGCCGCGGCTCCGGTCACTTTTACAACATGATTTAAGGGTTTAAGAGCAAAAGTTAGAAATCAATTTAACGGAATTATCCTTTCATTTTATCAGGTGGTTTATGATTAAAACTGTGCCATCTAGGATCTACCCCTCCTAGCCTAGACCCCTATGATTTTAGGATAGGCTCAGCACTGCTTGCTAAGGATAAACGTTTAATGAACGTTTGTTAGATAGATAGATAGATAGATAGATAGATAGATAGATAGATAGATATAACTTATCCCACTGTTTCTGTCTCCTGAAACTTTACCACAGAATATATTCATCCAAAAACACATCTGCTTGCAAATTATGCATCATTAGGGGGTTAGATTAAAATGCGAAGGATTTTGGAGACTGGTGCTTGTGAAAAGTTCAAGAGATGGAGTCTTTCAAAAAGTGAGAATAAAAACCCAGAAAGATGTACGGTGCACTGAGGAACCTATCTGAAGATGGTGCTCCAGAGACTTTTGCTTGAAGGTCACAAAATGCCACCTTTGTCAACACATTTTCTGGATTAATTAAAGGAGAAATCAAACTAATATGACGACATTGCCTAGCTAAGCCAGTTGAATTTTTTTTATTTTATCTGAAATATATATCTTCCTTCACCTGCCTAGGAATACAGAAACACCTTTGCAGTCTTGGTGTTCTTAACACTGAGTTTATAGTTCCTCAATGAATACCGTACATCATATTAAAAAAAGTTTCTGGTTCTGTTTTGCAGTGGAGCAATATATTTATATATATAAAATTGCATAGTTTTGGCTTTTACAGCAATACGCACATCTATAATCACTGTAGCCCGGTATAAATACTTATCCGCTTGTATGCTGAGTCAGAGGTCTTAAGAGTTTTCCACTCTTAAGGATGCTAAACGTAGTACTGACTCCCTTACTGCACAGAGCCAGTGTAATAATGGATATGAAAAATTCTTTATTAATCCCTGCAGGGAAATTGATGCACACAGCAGCTTAGCACATGACACATAACTGCAAGGTGTCCAGATATACCTAAACACACAAAATGAACAAGTTATAGCAAATAACAAAATAGACAGTTGGGGTTTAATTATACTATACAGTTCAAAAATAACAATGATTAACTCTATAAATAAAAATACAAAGTTACACATTACAGTTTTACTTATGTAACATTGCAGATAGAATGCAGACACGTGCAGGTATGAAATGAAGTCTTCAGTTTAATGTTAGTGGGCTGTTCCAAGTGGTCGGGAAAACAGAGCAAAATTCACAATACCAGGTATCAGTCCAGAGTGGGTGGCATAACAAACCGGGGTGAGGCACAAACAATATCTGTAATACAAAAACAGGTCGGTAACTGGAGTAGCAAACAGAAGAAACACTCAGTACACATGGAAAGATCGTGGCAATACTTCGCAAAGACAGGTTGGAAACACAGGTGTATATATATATGGGTGAATGAATGAAAAACAGGTGCAGAGAACTAATGATCAGGAGAGGCAGACCGGGCGTGATGTGATCTATTCACAGAGTCTGGACCAGGGGGCGTGACAGTACCCCCCCCCCCCCCCCCCCCCCCCCCCCCCCCCCCCCCCCCCCCCCCCCCCCCCCCCCCCCCCCCCCCCCCCCCCCCCCNAGCAGACACCCCCCCCCCCCCCCCACCCCAAGGAGTCAGAGCTGGCCAAGTGACGAGGACGACCGGCTGGTCAGAAGAGCCGGAACACCGACGTTCCTCAGTGGACCGCACAGGAGGGGCATCAGGGTCACTCCTGGGATGCCACCATGGGCGCCCACTAGGGCAAGGACCCGGCTTCTCAGGATGGAGCTGGTGAAAGTCAGCCACCAGCCCTGGAACCAGGATGTCTCATGCAGACACCCAATTCCTCTCCTCTGGGCCATAACCCTCCCAATCCACTAAATATTGCATCTGACCAGCCCTTCTCCGGGAGTCCAGCAACCTACGGACGGTGTAAACTGGAGCGCCATCTACCTCAACCGGAAGGGGTGGTATGTCGTCAGGCAGCACCTCATCCAGCGGACCTGGAATGATTGGCTTAAGGAGGGAGATATGAAAGGTATCAGACACATTAACGTTAACAGGCAAGTCTAACTTGTACGTGACATCATTGATCTGTCTTACTACTTTATAGGGACCCAGGTATTTAGGCTGCAACTTTCTGCAACTCTCAGGAAATTTAAAGTCCTTAGAAGACAATCAGACACGATCTCCTGGTTGATAAACAGGGGCCTCCCGGCAGTGCTTATCCGCGTGGGCCTTGTAGTGATGGAGAACCCTTTCTATCTGCTGATGGGTCCTTTCCCAAACCTCCTCACTCCTCTTCATCCAATCGCCCACCATGGGGATGTCAGCAGACTCTGCAGTCCAAGGCATTAGAGGTGGTTGTTAACCTAAGCAGCATTTCAAAGGCGTTAACCCAGTGGATGAGCTGACCAGGGGATTCTGTGCCTTTTCAGCCCAAGGCAGAAACCGCCTCCAATCTGCTGGATTCTCATGACAGTAGATTCTAAGGAATTTTCCTAACTCCTGGTTTACCCGCTCACACTGACTATTCGACTGCAGATGATAGCCTGAAGTTAAGCTGACGTTTACCCCTAGGCGTTCAAGGAAGGCTGACCACATTCTGGAAGTAAACTGAGGCCCATGGTCTGAAACTATGTCCTCTGGAACACCGAAGAATCTAAATACATGATTGAAAAGCGCTTCAGCGGTCTGGAAAGCTGTGCGCAAACCCTCAAAAGGGATAAATCGGACACCGCCTGAAAGCCTATCAACTGCATTTAAAACGCAGATATGCGACTGAGATGGGGGAAGATCAGTGACAAAACCTACAGCAAGGTGAGACCAGGGACAAGAGGGAACAGGAAGGGGAACCAATTTCCCTGCAGGTAAGGTCTTAGGGGTTTTGCACTGTGCGCATATAGTGCACGAGGCAACAAACCAATGGATGTTTAGAGCCACGTTCCCTCACCAATAACATCTAGAGAGCAACTGGTAAGTACGTGTTTCCCCAGGGTGACCTGATGCCAATGACGAATTAGTCCAAGTAATGAGGTGATCTCTACATGTCGAGGGAACGTATTGTTTATCAGTAGGGCATTGCGATGAGACTGGGGTGCCTTCTAACTCCCTAGCAATCTCAGTCTCCCACCTAATGGATGCTACATGGCAATCTGGGGGCAATATGTTTGCAGACTGTTCTTCTGTAGGCTCACTAGGTGAATTGTGCAATCTAGACAGAGGATCCACTTTTGTATTACAAGTTCCTGGTCTATAAGTGATGAAGAACTGGAAACGTGAAAAGAAAAGGGACCATTGTGCCTGTCTGGGTTTAACCGCTTCGCATTCCATAAATACTCCAAATTTCAGTGATCTGTTAAAGCCAGAAAGGGGTAGTTAGCCCCCTCTAACCAATGTTGCCATTCCTCGAGGGCTAACTTAATGGCAAGCAGCTCACGATCTCCTATCCCCTAATTTCTTTCTGCCGGTGTAAGCTTGTGGGAATAAAATGCGTTTGGGTGTAACTTCTGGGGATTACCTACCTGTTGTGATAGCACAGTGCCTATATCCACCTCAGAGGGATCAACTTTTACAACAAACGGCTTAGATGGATCGGGATGTTTCAAAACGGGAGCAGTGGTGAAAGTCTGTTTGAGCACACTGAAAGCTTGATCAGCCTGGGGATTCCCCGACAGTGTTTTGGACCCTTTCTTACCCTTAAGTAATAAAGAGAGAGGTACCACCATAGCACTAAAGTTTCTAATAAATCGTCGATAAAAATTCGCAAATCTTAGAAAACCTGTAGATCCTTCACTGGAAAATGGACGGGGCGTTACAGAGACCAAAAGGCATCACTAAATATTCATAATAGCCATTAGAAGTGATACAGGCCATTTTCCACTCATCTCCTTCCTTGATACGTACTAAATTATAAGCACTTCTCAGATCGAGCTTAGTAAAATACTTGGCTCCACAAAGTTGCTCGAGGGCCACCAGTACCAAAGATAAGGGGTAAGGGAATTTCTTTGTAATAGCATTGAGGCCTTGATAATCTATACATGGTCTAAGCCCTCCATCTTTCTTCCCAACAAAGAAGAAACTAGACACAACAGGTGATGTAGACAGATGAATAAGCCCCTGAGCTAATGATTCACTGATGTAGGAGTCCATAGCTTGCTGATCTGCTTGGGTCAGGGGATATATCCTAGATTTAGGAAGGGATGCTCCCTCAATGAGCTCAATAGCACAATCATACAAATTGTGGGGTGGCAAATTGGTGGTGTTCTGCTTGTTAAATACTTCTTTTAAATCTGCATATTCAGGAGGAATAGCTACGGAATCAGAGTGGGGGCTCTCTATGGTAGTGGACTGCAATGAGACAGGAAGACTATGAAGACAGTTCTGAAAACAATAGGGGGACCAAGTGGTGATGTCTAAAGTGGGCCAGGATATGTGGGGGTCATGCTGCTGTAGCCAGGGTAGACCAAGTATCACTAAGTAGTCAACTCTGTACAAAACTAGAAAGGAGATCTGTTCAGTGTGCAGTGCACTAGAGTCCATCCTCACTGGGTTGGTGACAGTGGAGACGAAGCCATCGCTGATGGATCTTCCATCTAGGGCAGACTGTCTCATTGGCATACTGAGATTCTCAGTGGTGAGGCCCAATCGTAGAGCCAGTTGAGAATGGATGAAGTTCCCCTTGGCACTGACGTCGACTAATGCTGTAACTGAGACAGGATCAGGGCTGTAAAAGATGACCTGTATAGTGAAAGATTGAGAGACCACACCCTTCTTGGGTAGACTCACCGAGCTAGTGTGTGGAACAGAATCCATGTGGTGTTCCTTATGTCGAGCTTTGGAAGAAAGATTGCAGATATGCAGGAGGTGCCCGGTCTTACCGCAATACAAGCAAAGACTGTTTTGTAGCCTATGTAACCGCTCTTCTTAAGACAGACGGGTTGAATCACACACCGGGGGCTCATGCGTAGTGATGTTTTCACAAGGCTCCCGCATGCTGATGTTGTTGGGGATGTACTCCATTGGCCTCAGAGTTGTTTTTGACTTCCTTCTTGGGGCAAGCGGACACCATGTGATCTAGCCTAATGGCTAGGGAGATCAATTCATCTAATCCCCGTCCCTTGTCCTTATATGCTAATTCCATCACGATTTAGGCTTTCAGACCATTATAAAACGTTATTATCAATGCTCGCTCGTTCCAGCCGCTTCCAGCTGCCAACGTGTGGAATTCTAAAGCATTTTCCGCTACTGAGCGATTGCCTTGTGGTAACTTAAACAATAGTTCACCATTACTCCTGCCCTCATTAGTGTGGTCAAAAACAGTTCTTAGCTCCTGCTCAAAAAGATGGTATGACATGGTTTGAATTCTGGTCCAAACAGCAGTAGCCCAATTTAATGCTTTTCCTGTTAAACGGGAGACAACAAAAGGAACACGCGACATATCGGAGCTGAGGGGGTTGCTGTTAAAATACAACAAACATTGTAGTAAAAACAATTTGCAAGCTGCAGGTGTCCCACCAAATTTGTCAGGTTTAGTCAGAGCCGCTTTGAGAGAGCTGGGTGAACAAGAAACTCTTTGGAGGCTCACAGAATCCTCAGGTACATGAATACTTTGTAACATTGCCTTTAGTTCTCTCATACTGTCAGTGATTTGTCCCAACTGCTTCTGTTGTTCACTTTGTTGATGAGCGAGGGTCGTCATAGACTGTAAGTCCCTCGAACAACTGTTGATGCTATTCGAGCATTCTACCTTTGTTAGTGACCGCGGAACCCAGAACCTCTATACCTGCCGTCTGCATGATGGCAAAGTATTCTGTAATGTTGCAGATAGAACGCAGACACATGCAGGTATGAAATGAAGTCTTCGGTTTAATGTTAGTGTGTTGTTCCAAAGCTGTAGTTGGGAAAACAGAGCAAAATTCACAATACCAGGTATTAGTCCAGAGTGGGCAGTGTAACAAACCGGGGTGAGGCACAAACAATATCTGTAATACAAAAACAGGTCGGTAACCAGACTAGCAAACAGAAGAAATGCTCAGTACGCATGGAAAGATCATGACAATACTTCACAAAGACAGGTTGGAAACACAAGTGTATATATCTNACAATATCTGTAATACAAAAACAGGTCGGTAACCAGACTAGCAAACAGAAGAAATGCTCAGTACGCATGGAAAGATCATGACAATACTTCACAAAGACAGGTTGGAAACACAAGCATATGAGCAAATGAATGAAAAACAGGTGCAGAGAACTAATGATCAGGAGAGCTGGACTGGGCGTCATGTAATCTATTGGCGGAGTCCGGACCTGGGGGCGTGACAACTTAATTTAAAAAGCAAGATCACAAGGTACTTCTGAACACCTGCAGCATTATGGAGGCAGGTGCCTGTTAATAGGAGCGACTCCCAAAAACTATTTTTTGTACAACATAGTTCAATAACCTGGTAGCTAAAGAGGTTTATGGTGAACAATTCATTGTCCATGATGGACTGTAGCTTCCTGCCATGACTTCCTTGGGAACAGAGGGCAGTTCCATGACAGAACCCACTTTCTTTAAGAGTTTGTTGACTCTGTACCTCTCACCAGATGTGAAGTCCCCCCCAGTACCCAGCAGCATAAAAGACCACCCTGGCAACAACAATCTGGTACCTAAACCTTTTAAGAAAGTGCAACCGGCTCTGTCCTTTCTTATACAGCGCCTCTGTGCTGGGAGATGGTCCAGTTTGTTATTGATGTGGACCCCCAGCTACTTGCAGAACTTTGTACCTCAGAATAGAACTGCGCCCTGCAAGGTGAAGAAGGGCAGAACTCATTTCTGTTACTATCACTGAGTCAGACTGGGACTGAGAGTGAAACAAGGGCAGTGATAAGATAGTCCTCAGAATCAGGCGGGGTTGTTTTGCTTCGAAGTATATTTGGCTTTTTATATTTAGGTTATCTACAGTTGTAAACCACAAATAAGTATATACAAATTCTAACCATTAAGAGTACTATAAATACAATTCTGTATGCAGTGGTTAGTTATGGTTAGTATGGTCCTTCCATAATCACAACAACAGCTATAATAGACAGACTGAGGTTAAAACCATAGTAATAGTAGTGAATTACTACAGATTTTTACAATAATCCCTCACTTTGCACAACATGGTGTTTCTCATGGTAACTTCTGCCTTGAAAGGTATCACTTTCTGTCCTCATTCGTAATAAGCTAACTATAAAAAGGAAAGTCAAACACTTTTTGTTAATCTTTTTCCTGTATTAACACATAAGAAGTTGTAAATAGATATGGGGAAAAGGTTAAAGTCGTGGGACTCCAGAGCAAAGTCTAAATTTAAGTGGCCCTCATTAATCGAAAACACACAACCCCTTCTGATTTATTTTTAATCTCAGAACGTCTGCACATATCATTGGCTTTGTTCCATTTAGTAGAGTACAGCAGGACAGATTTCACAGTGGCTTGTTGAGCCTCAAAGATCGAAGATAAGGAACTGCAGCATGTGGGAACGCCTGGTGCCTTAGTCTTACTGTTTTAATATTTCTTTCTTCAAAAAATATAAGGGCAGAAATTCAGCAACTAGTACAGTGATGTACAAATGCAAAATAAAGGCATTTCATTGTTACTTTTAGTTCATTAGTCTTCTCTCCAAAGTGATTTACAATGTCCGAGCTATATGTTGTGTTATATTAATCCATTTATTATCATTATCCGCTTTATCCTGGTCAAGGCTATCCAGGAATAATAGGGTGCGAGACTGTGAAACAATGCCTGGGTGGGGCGCCAGTCTTTTGCAAGGCTACTATGCTATATTAAGCTATTTTTTAGCAATAACCTATGCATGTGAGGATTTATGTGAGGTTTATATATTAAAATGTTTTCATTTATCCAATTATACTGGAGCCTATTTTACTGCATTTCAGGTTGTTTATGTTGCACCAGGGAACTGCAGTGAGACCCAGGGCCCAGATCCTTTGACTGCAAGGCACTGTTATGGTAGGAGTTCTGATGCAATACCAAAGGAATTACTGAGAATGAATAATTCCACAGAATGACCTTTCTAAGGAATCTGGTCTGTACTGAGTAATGGACAGCAAACCAAAGGAAAATGCAGTGTGTTGTTCTGCTTACTACCAGTAGTGGAGCAGGAACCCTATTGCTAACCCTTACCCGAACCCTATCATTAACCCTAACCCTATTTCGAACTCGAACCCTCACAGTACAGTAATTGTATTATGTCAGATTGTAATAATGTTCACAAATTCTAACAACCTGACTACAAGATGTAATAAACACAGAGGTAGGCAACCAGTCTGGTACTGTGTGGAGCAACAAACAAATGGACTAAAGTAAACTTAATTGCTGCATGTGGCAGAGGAGGAAAACACAGCACATTATCCTACACGGTACAGAGACAACCAAACCAAAGACTGAGGAATTGGAAAAACTCTAAAAATGACAGTGATGGTGAAAAATGGCCCTAAGAAAAACAGCACCGTGTAACAGCGTGTGGTACACAGATACACTCCACACACTTTAGACACTGTATGTGGTTGGGACTGTTAGCACTCACAAGTGACATAACATTGACTAAACTAACATTACACAAAATTTTAAATTTTAGCCCAAACTTCTTTCCTTGTTGCAGGTAAAAACAAATTTGAACATGAACAGCTGAATCTTGTTTTTTTTTTTTTTCCAAAAAGCTCGAGTTGCTGTTAGACCCGCCCAGTCCCAGGTGTAAGCTCTAATACACCTCCTTCTTTTTATTCTAATGTCTGCCAGAATTATTGGCACCCAAAAAAAAAACAGCTTGAAATAATTTAGATTAACATCTACTCTTTTCTTTCAGAACATCCCTTTCCTGATGCCAAAGATCCCAAACGTGTGAGCTGTTAAAATGTTTTTTTTGGTTTAATGTAACCACAGGACATGGGCCCACTCAGTACCCATGACCCAGTTTGTTCCTTCTTCTTACTATTTTGTTCATATTCACCATGGGTGTAGAAAATGTTGAAGTTTACTGTATGATCCAAAGTACCGCAAAGGAGAGCCAATAGATGATATCTATTCCTACCAATTGCATTGCACTTCTGTCTTAAGATGGTGCTCCATTAGTCTTTTGTTTGAATGTCACAAAATAAGCCACCTCTGTCAACCCTGCAGTCCCTTCATAGTCATAACCTTCCATATCCTGGCAATGTTCTGCTCTGTCTTCCAGAACATACAGCAGTAGTTTTTAAGTAACTGGGCAGAGTGGGATAGATGCAGCTAAGTTAACAGCAATCTTTTCTAACCCAGGTAAGAGGTCAAAAGGCCTGTTCTACAAAAACTAAAAGCTCTACATTAAAGGTTGAATAAGGTTGTGTAGACATCTCTCTAGTCCAAACAAAAGAGGTACAGCTACCTTAATACATAGGAACATTCCTTTTATCCTTGATCATGAGCAGATCATGAACAGCATGACCCAGAGGGCAGGTTTGTCTTGGTCTCAGGGTCTCTTTTCAGCTATCGTGTAAAATCCTAGATGATATTGTTAAGACAATGACTCCCTTGTGGTCCTTTCTTAAATGGTATTACTGTATAGTATTATTTAGTCCTGTTTTTGGCTGTCTCCTTTGGAGGCCTTGCTGCTGAGTTTAACTGCATATTAAATGACAGACAAGACAAGTCCTCTTCAGCTTCTTTGACACTCTCAACGTCCTTCATTACCCTTAACAATAAGACAAGAGACTTTGGCCTGGTTGACATGTGAAGACTACTGCACCCCACAACCAGAGACTATTCATTGTACTATAACCTTCACAAATCTCAAGAACATCCCAAACAGCTTCGTTCATACAGAAAGATCCTGAATCATTGGGCACATTGTGCTCACAGGTCAATGAGCTGCATTCTTAGAAGCTGACCTTCAGATAACATTCAGCTAACAACACATTTTGTTTGGATGTGTGGGAAAGTTTACCTTTTTATTCACAAATCTCAGCAACATTTTTTTCCTGACACAGCCAAGGTAACTCAGCATGAACATGTTATTGCTCAAGCTTCTTGTCTAAGCCTAGCTAAGAAAATAATAGAGACAAAAGTTAAACACTCAGAGCAGAAATGCCAACAGTCACTGACCCACACACACTGGAACATTTATCCTGTATTTATCAAAACATAACCCCGATTATACAAGTCATATTAGAAAGCTTCTGTTTCTTACAAAACAAAGCTATTATGTACTTGGGAATAAGCCAGTTGCCTTCTTGTCTGCGCAAAACTCTACGGAAATGAAACGCCTATTAAGGTTGTGCAGATATCTTCTGGCACAGTTGCATATAACCCCGTGGCCATTAATAACATGTTAAGAGAGTTTTACAAGTGTATTTACACTTCTGTGTGACAAGGGCTTGCAAATTAAGTATTATTGCACTAGAATAAACTATCGAGAGAGAGAGAGAGAGAGAGAGAGAGAGATAAAGAGAAAGAGCTTCTCTCCTCTGCTCTTTCCTCACCTGGTCCCTGGTGTAAAACATTCCAGGACTGCTGGGTGGTGATAGGAGAGCAGAAAGAATGGCAGCAAAGAGGGCTGTAGTGTTGAAGTGTAACAGTGAAGAGGTGAGGGCCATGGTGGTGTCCAAGGCCACCAAGGTTGGTGTAAAGATGTGGGTGTCCTTGAAGACAGGGGGAAGGAGTGAGAGCAGCAGAGGAGGTTGCTATCTAAATGTGTGGATTTGAAGGAAGTAGGAAGCTGCCGTGGCAGCAAAGAATGTGCAAGAATGTAAACTGGTGAGCAAGAGAGCAAATTAGAAGGGGGCTTTTGTCAAACCTCTAGATAAATTGGTTTCACTTATTGGTCTTGTCACAGTCACCCTCCACTGAGAAGACAGTGGCTGCTTACAGGTAGTGATTCTTCAGTGAATGTGTGAGACAGTTGTACTGTCACATGCATCTTTTTCAAGAGCATACGAAGTAGGAGTATGGATGTAGAATGACCACATGTTGGAGAAACACGCTCCTGTATTCACTTTATTTGAGCTGTGGTGATGTTGCGAAGCACACAAAGTAAAATGTCCCTCTGCCACGTATGCTGTGGCTTCTCCTGCACATCTCAGCCGTCTTGCAATCACGTGTTCACGTTTAAGCATCTTTAAAATATTCTCAAAATGGAATGGAAAGTCTTTCCTATCAATTTAAAACAAAAAGTAAAGAGAAACACAACAGATTTACCTGAAAGGCAATATCATTACGAATGACTTTGTGCGATTAACCCACAATTTGTTTATTGAAAACTTTATGAATAATTCAGCAGAAAGGCATTTGATGTCTTAAGAATGATTTTAAAAAACTGAATTGAAATGTTAGTTTATAATAATAACTATGGGAGGAACAGTGATATCTCACATGGAATTGAATGGAGCTCATTTCAAACTGTGCTCATTTAGGATTCCTCCATGTACTGCAGCATCCTCCTTGTGTTCAGGTGAGCCTGCTAACTAAATTGCCTCAGTTTGTTTAATGCCACCAGTACATTCTAGTGACTAATGTCTGGAATAATTTCATGACACACATTTGGTGCCCAGAATTCTTAGTCCCTGCTGCTGTATTTGGCTATTTGACTGTGTTCTTGTCAATGATGACTCTGAGGCGTTGACTGTGATGAACCCAAGTGCAAGTTTCACTGGCAGAGTCAGGGGTGTCCAAGGATCAAGGATGAAGATCTTACTACAGTGATGAAAGCCAGCGGGGGACCAGCATGATGGTGCAGGGGGAGACAAAGACAACAAATGTTCGTAGAATACAGTACTGCAAAATTCAGCAGATCCTGGGATGAGTGGATCATCTGTCTGAGAATTTAAATTTCCCCTGTTTGAAGTGATGCGGTGTGGGGGTGGATCTGCTGTGGCGCTGGGTTCGCCCCAATGGATGTGTCAGTTCTCCTCCACAGTGGTTGAACTTGTGGAATGTAAAAAATGTTTTTAGCTTACTTAAGCAGGAAGGCCTTAAAGATAAGCAGGAAATTCTGCTCCTCCAAGAAGGGGAAAAATCACCTAAGTTGGACTCAAATAAAATAGATTTATTTCCAGTTTGGCACTTTCAAAGGCTGTAAAACATATGGTCCTTCCTAGCTTTTGAAAGTTACTACTGATACTTTCTTGGAGGGCATTATTTGCAAAGTTTTGTTACTGAAAAGTTACTAAAGTGTCTGGTAGCAGAACTGAATGGAAGAGTAGAACTCAGACTGGCATCCCCGTCCAGGGTATACTGACGCCAGCCTACCATCCTGTGCTCCATTTTGAGAGTTATTAAGGTATGGAGAGAATAATGGAACTGGGAAAGTGATCGTATGTGACGTGCCACATCGGGATCAGGGAGCATCTAGGCAGAAAACGACAGTGATTGGATTTTTGGCTTTCATTACTCTCTTTGCCCATATTAAAACCATTAAAGCAAACAGTCTATAATAGTTTGCTGGAAGAACATAGCCTGTAGGCTCCAAAAGGAATAGTAAAAAGTAGCCAGAAATAACCCAGAAATAAAAAGAAAATCAGTCAATCCAACTTCAGATCTGTGGATGACTACTTAGGATTTGAAATGTCATGAATGTAAACTTCAAACCAAAGCTCAAAGATTTAACCCTCTCCCCCAACTCAGAGGTTCCACTATAAACCTCAGTTAAAAATGCAAATTCCTAAAATTCTGTTTTAAAGGGTCCTTTATTTAATCCAGCTGGCACATGTTCATTTCTTCTCAAAGAGCTGTTCAGGAATATCACTCGTCTTTAACCATCATGGAATCTCTCTCCTTGTGGGGACCTGATTCAAATTTACCTGCTCGGCTCAGGCCGACCAGCAAGCTTCAAACACGATTAAAGTCTGCAATGGGAATGGCTCTGTAAGTTTCTGGTACTAATTTAATCATCGATCTGTCATTGATCTCCCGGCTAGGTAGGGAGCAGTTGCAGATAGAAATGTGACAAAACTGGAACGCTAGACAAGGAAAAATGTGCGTAAAAATAATTAACTCAGAACTCCTGTGGCCAGTTATTTATGCATCAACGAATAAAACACTAAGAGTGCTGCAGTGAGATGTGAGGCAGTGCTGTCAGATAACCTTAGAGATGGAAGGACGGTGCTGAGGGTGGTCATGTGATCCCAGTTGGAGGCCTGCTGGCTATGTGAGTGACAGGACCACAATCAGTTCCAGCATGTGGGAGCAGAGGAGCACAGTACTATAACAAAAGGTGACAGCATCCCTTTGGCTTCTTCACTGCCACTAATCACCCACTAACTTTGAACCACTGACATCTAACTTACATGTAAGCCTTGTCCAAGGGAAGAATAGCTATAAAGTTCCAAAGTATAATGCTAAATATGTAAGTGGCTCAAAACAAGGGCTGTCCAAAAGTGGACTGTGCGTGTGCTCACATCTCCCAGGATGGTATTGTTGTCAGGGCAGGAATTATGGATGTAACTCTCAGTTAAGTTGATTACTTAAGTCTTTAACTGAGAGTGGAGAAGAAAGGTCCATGTACTTTGGGTTAGGGTTAGCGTTAGGGGGAGGATTATAGTGAAAACGAGGGTTAGGGTTGGTTTGAGGGCGAGGGTGAGGATTGGGGTTAGGGTGAGAGTTTTGGTTGGGGATAAGGATAGGGTAAGGGTAAGGGTAAAGGTGAGGATTAGGGTGAATGTGAGGGTTAGGGTTGTTTTGAGGGTGTGGGTTAGGGTTGGGGTGAGGATTAGCTTGAAAGTGAGGGTTATGGTGAAAGTGAGGATTAGAGATAGGGTTAGGGTGAATGTGAGGGTTAGGGTTGGTTTGAGGGTGAGGGTTAGAGTTGGGGTTAGAGAGAGAGTTGGGGGTTAACAGTCACCTCTTGTAAATGTTTAAATAGAAAGAATGTATGTCCTCAGAGGTTGATCTAAAACCACCCCCCCAGTACCCAGCCATCAAACACAAAAACTAAATCACAGCTGTGTTCATTTCTGCTGTGTATGACATTTATGACGAAAAGCACATTTGTCTTCCAAGTAAGTTTACAGCAATGCATACCGGATGTCACATCAGGACATTAAACTGTCAATCAAACTTTTTAGTGCTACCAGAAATCTTGTAGTGGCTATTCATGAGGTAAATACTGTATTTGTAAACTTGCGTGAAAGGAGAGAAATAATGATAGCACATCTAGAGCAGCAAAAGCCTTAAAAAAATTAGCAGTTATTGTGAAACTTGGTTATTTACCGAATTGCTTTTCTTCTATGAATTATATGTAAGCAAAATTATTTTCTTGCTCATTTTATTTATAGCCCAAACCAAAGCACTCATGTTATTCTATGTAATAATGTTATGTAAATTTCAGCATAGTTATATAATTACGTTACACAACACCCTCTTACTAATGTGACCTGAAGCCTAAACCAGACGACATAGAACAGAAGACGATAAAATCCTGTGTGCCCTGGGATTATAAGACATTTATTTAAAGCTATGGCACCAGCATTGACCTGCACTAAGTGGTGCCAGAAATGCCCTTTTTGTGCAAATATTGGCCAAAAAGTTTCAGCTCAGTGCTTCCGATGTGCCAGCAATGATTAACAACATAATTTATGACTTTCAAGAGAAAGGACAACAGGTGAATGAAAGGAGTGGAAAATGGTAAACCAAAAGGCTGCAGGGGTTTGTTTTGTTCTGAGGTTCTGCAAACAGTGATCCGTAAGTGTTGAAGAACAGCCTTCAAATTTAAACCACCGGTATAGTTTTCTCACTCTGTTCTTGGGTTCAATTCTAAAGAAATGAGGGCCACGAGAGACTGAATTTCAAAGATAACTGATGAAAGTTGGTAGGTGAAGCCACCCACAGTTAATGGGCTCATTTTCAAACATTGAGGGACGGGTGGTGGGGATGGGATGCTTCAAAGAGCTTCAATAGACCATCTTTCCTTTTTACCCCTCACTGTAAGTGTAGATGCTGTTGTTTGCTGCGATGCACAACATACAGACCTTCTCATTCCAGTCAAATGTTTCAAGTTAAGAGAAGGATAAGGCAAGATTTATATGGGTAGAACAAATGGTTTGTTTGAAACACAAATATAAATGTGGTGACTCTACAGATTGAAGTCTGACTGTCAGAACACATGAACATATTACTACTGCACTTTTTAACCTTAATTTATCTATATTGTACAACCTTTTTGTCATCATTTACTTTTTTGTCATTCTCACCTTTTCCCACCTGTACTGTGCACGGGGGACTCGTGGACCTTCATTTCATGGAGCCTTTGTGGTATGTGACAGCAGAAATGCTCTTCTAATTTAGACACGTGTAAGAGATGACTGAAATTCAGCTAAAGCATTAAAGCTGGGGTTAGATTTATTAAGCAAAGGTTTAATAACATGAAACTGACCAATTAACTTTATTAACAGGTGTTTGCAGTAACATTCTACACAAGCGTTGCCTTGATGGTGTTGTCAGCAGCGTTGTGGATGGAGGACTCAGGAGACGTAATTGTGAGAACAAGATCTCTCCTGTACAGAATATCTAAACCCTACCAGAACCGAAGTCTCCCCTGTACCTCCCCACAGTGGTTCCACAGAAATATTTACACAGGTTTACAGAGGCAAAGCATAATGGGAGAGCCGCAGCTCTGCCCATTGCTGCGATATTGTTGCTTTGAAGGTCATCAGAAAACCAGAGCAAAAAGTGCTGTCTTTGTTCTTTTTTAGGTATTTCATCAATCTGCTTGAAAGGACAGAGGTTCCGGAGTGAGTTTTTAACCAATTCCAGTATCGAGCTGCATTTTGTCACCCCGCGGCCAGGATGTCACATTCTAGCCAGGGAGACATTGTCACAGCGAAGCTCCTGTCACTGGTGTGGCTTTGAGCTGAGGACAGGATTTTGCTGGTGGTGTGGAGGGGGAGGTCACATTACATCAAACTGTCCCCTCTTCTGCAATAATTCATGTTAACATTAGCGATACAAAATGGCCCATAGTGGTCATCACTGAGAACCGAATGGCTCACTGCAACAGCTGCTCTCAAAATACAGCACCATCCACCTATAACAAGAAGCACGATGTCCCTTTGAAACGAGCCGATTCCCTCAGTGCGTTAGAATATCTGGAGATGTACAGTCCTGTGCAAAAGTCTTAGGTGTGCAACTTCAATGTCTGTTGAGAAGTACAGGTAGATTCTTATCTACCATCAGGGAGGTTTCTGGTTGGTCCCAAATTCATTCTGCAGCCTGAGAATGATCTCAAACACCCAATCTCAGTCATACACAACTATTTTCAGCAAAAAGAAGGAATCCTGCAACAGATGGTATGGTCCCCACAGAACCCTGATCTCAACATGATCAAGTCAGTCTGGGAGGACATGCAGAGACAGTCAAAGTCTGCAGAAGAACTGTGGCCAGTTCCTCAAAATGTTTGCAAGAACCTACCACCCTGTACCTTAAACTGCATGCAAGTTTGCATAGAAGAACTGATGGTGTTTTAAAGGCAAAGGGTGGTCACACCAAATATTGATCTGATTGAGGTTTTTTTGTCTGCTGCACTTTTTAGAAGGTTTATTGATTAGTAAGTATTCATGGCATTATTTTTGGAACCATCCTCGCTATATAGCATTTTTTCCACAGGTGCCTAAGATTTTTGCACAGTACTGTATATTTCACATTTTTCTTCCCTTCACATGTATGGGAGAACGCAGATTTACGGCTCAGAAGTGATTTAGCTGTGTGGAGCTGGAGCGCTCAATCAGCATTAGGCAATGTAAATTAATATTCAAAAAGCAGAAACGCTTTTCATTCTGCTTTTCCACACCAAATTTCCTGCTCAGTTGGGGGGAGATCTTTCTTATGACTGAACCTGCTGCAAAAAGAAGTCACCAGGTTTGCTAAACATGGTTAACAAGTTGTAAAATGTGTGTATGTCCCTGCCTGGTCCAGAACAATGAATATGGCATGTAGATAGCTCTGTGGTGGGAATGTCAGAACATTTAGCCCCACAGACATCAGAGCATCACACAGGGAAGGTAGAAGTGGTTCATCTGAATGAAAGGCGTGTGGAAATCATGGTAACATTGCAGGACACTGTGCAGAAAGCTCTCATTTTGCTGCTCTGCGTCACCACCGTAGCACGTCCCTGGCACCCAGTGGTCATCTCGCTTCAGAAGCAGAGCCTGCGGAGCGGCTTTGACATAGCAGCATCTGGCCAGCATTTAATGCTCTGCAAGCCATCATCATCCCTAATGACATTCTCACAGAAAAGCAAGCAATAGTGTGCAGAGGGAAAACCAGTAAGCTACCAAAGCTGCTGGTTTGTTATCCCTCTTTGCCAATTTGCAATCTCCCTTTCTCCTTGGCACGAGTCGATGCCCAGTAAGTGCTCACAATTCGGGACAAGATAAGATGGTCCCCTGGTGCTGTCATTGCTCACTGCTCAGCCCACCAAGACTTTTGAGGCCTGCTAAATCCCTCGGTGCTACTGACGCCAACAGGAATTTTTATCAGGGAGCAGTTGGAGGGTCAGTGAAAGGTCTGTTCAGTCCCAGCTCTCTCGCCGTTTGTTGTTTCTGAAAGTCCACAGAGTTTGTTTTTAGCTGCAGTTCAAGACCTTTCCACTGTAAGCAGGCTGACCAATCGAGGCTGTCCCAGCTCACCAGTGGGAAGGACACCAGACACATTGCCCCAAACTACAGGCTGTCCAGTTGTTGGTTCATGACGTCAGACCAATTTGACGTTCTGCAGGGAGCAGTGAGAATTTGGCTCAGGCTGGGGTGGGCAGCTGTACAATCTCTCAGCTGACGCTGTCGTCTCATCAAGTCTTTATATACATTTAAATCAGCCAATTGAACAGGCTTAAAAAGGTAAAAAGATTTTCAGCCATTTGGATGCATGAATGACTTATATGAATGATTTGTATCTTTCGGTTTATACCAATTGCAATAAAAAATGTTTAGTGGTAAGTCCCAGATAAATGTAAAGAGCCAGAATAAGATTCAGCTTCAGCGACACTGGTGAGATGGAGACATTTTGAAGCATAATGATAAAGCTCAAACAACCACTGTCTGAGGTTCAAAAGTTTGGAAATCTTGTTTTGGTTAGATAAATATTAGATAAATGGCAGATAAATGGTAAAAGAACTGCATCATTAACAATGTCTTTTATTTATTCTAGATCCTATTAAGACAAATATGTGTCCATTTACACTAAAGGAGCATATGTGGAACACTGGGAGAGTTACATAACTCTTGCATAATGTTTTATGACTTTCATAATATCTAATGGTCCTTGCAGGGTGTCAGGCACCAGTTAGTCACTAGGTGTGGGTTCTTGTACTCATACACACTTTATTCATTTCATACCAGCAAAGAGTACGTTTGCCTGAGGTTCAGAAAGCCTTGGACATGTGACACAGATCTAAACAAATGTCTGGAGAGTTGGAAAAAACTAAACTTCTGAGAGCCATGATGTAAATGTTTGTAACAATGGTACCGGGTCAGTGAGCAGATCATATAGTTTCAGCCACCTTTAATTGTCAATATGGTATTTATTCACTTATCCGAACCTCAGAATTCTTAACTATTCCTGGTTCCACTGCATTCTTCCAGCTGCTCCTGTAAATAAAGTTAAAGCATTACATGAACAGCTGTTTAATAAAGTGACAATAATCTGACAAGGAAGGAAAATCTTTTGAGGCTTACATTTGAAGTTTGAGCTTTTATGACTCTCATGTTGCATTTAAGAGCAGCAGGCGGTGTAACAGGCAAGGACATAGACCTATCCTGAATAATCATGGTGCACAGCCCACCAGCTGCTACTGCTACATTATCATGGGGTAAGACTTTTACCCTAATATGCTCAATAAAGATGCAAAGCCATACCATGCTGTGAAAAAAGTATTTGTCTGCTTTTTGATCGCCCCTGTTATTGCCTATTGGTCACTGTCACACCCCTGGGTTTGTTATCGCAACCCCATATATATCTGTGTTTATCAACTTACCTTCGTGAAGTATTGCCATGTTCTCTGTGTGCATACCGAGCGTTACTACTCTGCTATTCTGGCTTTCGACCTGTTTCTGTCCCACGACCTTGTTCATCGCTTACTCCTCATCTGTTTCGGATTGATTCCTGGTTTGACCTACGCCCGATTGTTGACTACGTTTCTGGATCTACCTCTGTGATTAAACGGATTTCGACCTTGCAATTCTGCACGCGTCTACGTCTTGATTGACCTGTGACAGTCACATTGAACGGTTTCTTTAAACAAAATGTTACGCAGCAAATCCTCAGTATCTGAACTCTCTATTTCCAAATTTTTACTATGTTCTTATCTGAATGGCAACTTTTGCTATAACAAATTTTTATCTTGTTTATCCATAATAAAAAAAATCAAAACAGAAGTAAAAATCAAAATAAATGTAAAACCCTACAAATAAAAATGATATTGTAGCGTACAGAGTACTGCAATAAAAATAATATTTTATGTTCATTACAATGAACTCTGCCCTTTCTGTTTTTTTAAATAAATCAATGTATTTAAATGCCAGTGATACCACTAACATGAAAGTCCTGACTTGAACACAATAGAGATAGCATGGTAGGACCTACTTAAAAACCTACCAATATTACTGAATTAGAAGAGTGGGCTAAAATTCCTCAATAGTGATGTAAAAGATCGATATCAAGTTAATGGGAGATATGAGTGTTGGATAACCAATTCAATTTATTTTTTAGAGGCTTCTTCTTGCACAGTGAGTCAAAGCCAAACAGCAGATTAGGATAAGAGAAGAGATAAGAGGTATATAGTGAGGGTGTAGATAGAGGTTACATGTTGATGTGAGCAATTATATGATAGAAGTGCAATACAGTAAACCTGAGACCAGCTGAGGAGAGGAGAACTAAACTCTCAACCAAGAGGCGAGGGAGAAAAATAAACCTCTGGGGGTCCGAGTGCCAGCAGCTGCCCCCCCTCCTGGGCTTCTACATATAGAAATTCGTGCCAGTAGTAGCAGCTAAGGCAGGTTATACTGCTAGGAACAGCACTGTGTAGGAGAAGAAATGCTGAAGTGCAGGTGAGCCATTCATCATGACAGGAGGTCCTCAGCTCCCAACAGCATGGAGCACTGGGCTCACAGCTGGTCTCATCCGGCCTCATCAGGGGAAGGGGGTCAAAAATCTGTACCTGTGGTACAAAGAAACTCAAATAAACCAAAAGGGAATTAGAATCTATTGACAATAAAAGACAACATAATTTAATATAACTTAGCTCCTTAAATAAATGAAATCACCTGAAAACTATGTGTTTACTTAGTTCAGTTACTGTACTAGTGCCTGCTTTTGTGAAGACATTGTCTTTTCTCGGCCTTTTTGGTAAGGTCAGGTGTAGTGCGGGGGGGGGGGGGGNATTCCATAGCTCACTGCCACCCCATCTCCACTTCTGTCTTGTTCAGAGCCCCAAAAGGGGGGGGGGGGGGGGGGGGGGGGGGGTTAAATTTTGTTTTGTTAGTCCACAGACTTTTGTTTTCAGGTGGCTTGACTGCTGCCCATGGTGGGTGGGTGGTGGTGGTGGTGAGGGGGGGTAGTTCAAGCGTAGAACGTTTTTAGTGTAGCCTAGAGTGTGGAGACATCTGAGAACCAGAAGAGAATGATGTCTTAGTTCAACGAAAGGGAAGATTCCCGAAAGGATCTTCTGAAGAACACTGTCGACTTCATAAGGAAGGAGTAGAACAGCGACTCTCTCCAGGACAGACCCTTTGTTAGAAGTGTAACACCGGGTGGAATTGTGGCTCCCATCATGCCTTGCTCTGTAAATGGTTGGTCTGTCTAGCCATGGGAAGAAGCCCAGGGCTCGGCAATGACCCTGAGGCTGTGTTGGCTGTACAATAGTTCTGTGGGTGGGTGTGTCATTCAACATACTGTGTGAGAATAAAGTTTGTGTTCCCAGAACTCTGCCCGCTGAGCCCTTTGTCCGTAAAACTGCTGGCACGGATTGTTACAGTGGTGTCAGAGTGGGATGAGTGAGGAGGCGGATTTGAGTGGCGCATCCGAAAGGGATGGCTCCCAAGAGAGCGAAATCTGTTTCCTGTGGGGAAAAAGTGGCAGACGTACGTGAGAGTATCAAACAGCTCTGGGAGAAGTCGTGCGAGTACGAAGAGTTCCTGGAGAAGACGGTGAGACTGGATTGCCTCCACAGGACCGGCGAAGCGGCGCGGCAGATTTGCTGGCTTTGAGGGACGGCGAAGTGCTGCAGCAGCTGTGTGCGGAGGAGCTTCGGCAGGTCTGCTTGCCGTGATACTCTGGCCATGAACCCTGGAAGCTGGTCGCTGCACAGCTCTGGTTGGCAGCGTGGCACAACAGGTGGAGCGACTCTACTATGGTGATGCAGCTGGGATTGGTGCTGGAGGGACGAGCGCTGACAGTCTTATTTGACGTCGCTCCCAAGTGGCACGGCGACTTGTCCGCCCTAACAGCCACCCTCAAACGCCGTTTTGGGCAACAAGAAGTGCTGCTCGGCTATCGCAGCCGCCTGCTGCAGAGATGCCGTGACAGGGGAGAGCACCTCGGAGTGCTGGCCGTGCACATCCAATTGTTGGCGCGGCACGCTTATCCTGCGTATCCGCCGGAAGTGCAGGAGGACCTGGCCCTGAGCCCTGAGCCACCGGAATGACTCCAGTAGCACGTGAGCCTCGCTGCTCCCGTCGGCCTGGAGGGAGCCCTGGAAGAGGCGGAACACGTGGAGGCCATTCTGGGCGATGCCGGTGGGTGCGAGCGCGCGTACCACTACCGGGTGTTGGTGGCCAGCGGCGCTGCAGACCACAGGGCTGTGCAGCATGACGGCCAGACAGCGCTCACTTACTGGTGCTGCAAGAAGTGTGGGCACCTCGCACATGTCTGTCGAGAGCCCCGGACTCCGGGGACGCACCACGGGTGGGACACTGGCAGAGTGGATGCGCTGCTGGGGGAGTGTTCGTCCCAAACCAGCAAGGAAATCGTCTGCGCCAGACTGCCAGAGGAGGTGAAGGAAGGGCAGGTACAATGGTCGTGGATGGTGAGCGGTCAGAGCGAGACACGTGTGGTCTCGCTGGGAACCTGTGCGACCACCACTGTGCAGGAGCACGTGCTCTGGGACTCCGACTGTGACACAGAGCAGCGACGAGGAGCAACGGGACTGAAACCAGGTGCGAGGCAACTCACCTGGGCTGAGGTGGCTGCCTGTGGGTCCCCACCTGTGCAACGACGGGAGTGCCACGTTACCCCCTGTCCACAGGCACTGTGTGGGCTGAACGTGCGTGTCGCTGGGATGGTCGACCCTTAAGGGGAGGGCTGTGTAACATCGGGTGGAATTGTGGCTCCCATCATGCCTTGCTCTGTAAATAATTGGTCTGTCTAGCCATGGGAGGAAGCCCAGGGCTCGGCAATGACCCTGAGGCTGTGTTGGTTGTACAGTAGTTCTGTGGGTGGGTATGTTGTTCAACATGTTGCATAAGAATAAAGTTCATATTCCCAGAACGCTGCCCTCTGAGACCTTTGTCTGTAACAGTGCCGGCACGGATTGTTACAGAAGAATTGTTTGATTTTAGTGTTTTAAATGTGGTGTCAAAATTTTATTTGTAGTATTTTAATGTTTCATGTTTAATAAAGGAAAAATGTGTTTACTATGGTTCTCTTTGTCTAATATTGCACTTGCACTATATAGGGTTCAGATACCAAGGGATTTCTGTATTGTCAGTGTGACAAATATGCAATAATGGGGGAAAAAAACGTTTCACATCACTGTATAAGTTGGAGAAGTAGTTCCGCTCAAAGCCTGAGTAAAACAATATTCTGAGACTTCATTTACGAACCGTTTATCTTAAATAGTAGTTTGCAAACACCTCAGCTGAGAAGAGTTGTACGGGATACAAGTAATTATAGGAATTATAACAGCTGTTTGGTTAGATCGCAAAATAATTATTATTTTATATAGTGCATTTAAAAGCTGCTTGTCCACGTTTAAACCCACAAGATAAAGCAATAAAACAACAGTAACATAAATAATGACAGGGACTGAGGAAGCACCACCAAGCGAATGTGTAGCAGTTTTGAACGTGTGTCTTTAGGTTGGATTTAAAGAATGATTGATCAGTTCTTGTACGTTGAACGTGGTTTTGAATTAGTTTCTCTGTGTATAAAAGCTAAAGCAGGAGTTTTCATGTTTGTTGAACACTTTGGGGTTTAGGACCTCAGTATATTTCCCCATGTAAATTAATAGGAGTGAAGCATCCTTCTTATAAGATTTCTCTTCATGAGCACATCTGCAGGCATTACACTCATTATACAAGAAAAGGCTGCACTTATTCCCAACACAGTTGGTTACAAACACACAGCTTTTACTTATCTGTGCCAGTGCTGTAGCTTTTCTGCATCTGAGCAGGAGCCCTCACTTGCACAGAAAGCAAAAGCCCACTTCACCATGGGAGCTGGAGGCCGGAGAAGCTCATTGAGTCAGTCGACCACTCTTGCGGTTTTCCCAGCAAGGGAGAGTATGGAATTGGTTTGTCTGCCTTCTTCAGTGCATATCTTCAAACATGTATATTCTACATGAAACCCCAGCTTCAAAACCACCCCCTAAGGTGCTTTGCGGCATCAGGGTTACCCTCTGCACTACCACCAGCAGGCAACTATTCATGTCATTTACTCATTTACCTGAAAAAGGTTCATGATTCATTCTATAGCCACAGCTTTTTGTAGTACACAAGTCGTGGCACCAAAAAATTCCGAAAAAATAAGCCAAATATTTTAATTTGCTTCATACGGCACACACAAGGAACGAGGGAGGAAATAAAAAAACTGATAAAATCAATATAAACAAATGCATTTGGGATAAACTTACGTTTTCAACATGAGAATGAAACAGCCAAGTAAAACTTTTAAGACCATAAACAGGCCAGCAGACTCAGTAGGGGAGTTTCTCCCCAAGTCTCCACTTAAACTGGAAAGCTAATGCTTCTGAAAAGTTTCTTTTATTTTCACTTTTTGCAATGTTGTAGAGGTGCTTAAATGGAATTTGCCAAAAGAAATCTGTGGCAATATAGGTCGTATCAGGTCCATGCCCTGACCAGACACAGGGTGGTAGGTGTTGGCTGAATGTCTTGTGGTTTATTTTCACAGTCTGTATCTGCAATTCAAACAAACCTTCTTCAAATAGTGACAAACCTTAAATTAATTTGAGAAAACAAATGAAACACACAAAATAATCATAAATGTGTCTTTTCTTGTTTAAAAAAAAAACAACACAAAAAACTGATTTTTTTAAAGTCAAAGTTCAGAACTAGACATCTCAAACATCAAAATACATCACTCAAAAACCTACTAACAATTCTCTCCTGGCCTCCGATGTCTATTTTTCCAACCTAATTGTTCAGTTGGCTGCTCCGGTTGCTGGTTTTCCCTTAACAGGCCATTTTCAGGTGGAGCACCTGTCTGGGGAGTTGAATCCAGCGTGCATTCGATAAGCGTACTGTTTTGTAGGACTGATTTAGTTGAAAGTTCTATAGTTCTATACAAGTGTAACAACAGAACTGAAAATGACACTTTGATTGCATAGTATTGGGATTTGTCAATATACTGTTCAGGTTAAAAATAAAACATTTTCACTGAGACCAGTGGGTCACCTATTAGTCTCCAAAATGAGCTGGTCAGCTGGTCATCCATTGAGATTAGCCCAACCATGCAAATCGTATGTCTAAGGTTCTCAAAAGCACACATTTTTGAAATCAGTTGTAGTACTGGGAGAAAAACGATGCCATGAAAAGAAAAACACTGATTTGTCCTGTCAGTGTGTTGGAGAAAATATAAACCACAGACAATTTGGAGATTGCAGTTATAGTAATATGATGATAAATGTCACGATCATAACCTTTGTTTAAACTAGCAGATGTGCAGTTATGCAGTCTAGCAGAGCTTGCCAGAGTATGACATATTTTACATTGCTTTCTCTGCATACAGTTGCCAAAAACTTGGAATGATGATAGATGCCTTATCTGCTTATAATTTTATTACTAAAAATTGAAGCAAGGAATGCAGCTTAGTGGGAAAAAAGCTAAGACTTCAATAACAATATTAAATGATACGAGTTTTTGAGTAGCTGTTTATTTTCTAGCTGTTTCAATGGTTGCATGTAAGATACACCTGAAGACGAGAGTGCTGTCTGAGACCATCACAAAAACTAGAGACCTTTGCACCCCTTTTCCCTCGGTTCACAATGCTATCAAGAAGATTGTGGCTCATGCAACTGGCAAGACCCTCCCAGAATCGGTTTGTGTGAACTGCTGAAAAAAACACCATGTAAAACAGTCAAAGATTTTAAAGCTAAATTGGAGCTATCTGGAGTGATGGTTTCAACCCGTGCCATACGCCACACACTTAACTGAGAAGGGCTTTACGAGTGAAGGCCAAGGAGGCCCCTACTGTTGAAAGACAAACAAAAAAGCATGACTGCTCTTTGCCCAAACCTACCTGGAGAAGCCAACATGTGTCTTGGAAACTGTTCTGTGGACTAAAGAAACCAAAATAGAGCTCTTTGGTAATGCAGTCCAGTGATTTGTTTATAGGTGCTGAAATGAAGTTTATAAGGAACAGAACAGCTGACCTACTGTTAAATATGAAGGAGGTTCCATAATACTGTTGGGCTGCTTTGCTGCCACTGGTACTGGAGGCCTTAAACGTGGCAATGGAATCATGAAATCAGGGGCATTTTAGAGCAAAATGTGGTACACAGTGTCAGAAACCTGTGTATGGGTTTGAGGATCAGGGGTCCTCCAGCAGGACAATGATCCAGAACACACATCCAAACACCCAAAATAATAGGTAAAAGGGAAAAAATGGCCTTTGCTAAACTGGCCAGCAATAACTCCTGTCAACCTGATCACAAAACCTCAAGTTTTCCATTGATTGGTAAGAGGAATCTTGCAAACATTTAAGAGTGAGAACAAACTGCAGTGGAAGAGTAGGAAAAACTACCAGCAGAAATGTGCAAACAGCTTATAGATGCTGCAAGAAATATTTGGAGGCATCACCAAGGGTTGGGCAACCAAGTATCAGGGAAGGTTACTGTCCAGATGATATTTTCGTTTTCTTCTGTAGAAAAGCTAGATGAGTAGAACAGGCACATTTTTGTTGTATACCTTTAGACATCCTATTGAAATACTCTGTTGTTTAAAAGTTAATGAATTTAGTGAATTTCCGATTATTTCTGAATAGATTGTACATAATATCCCTAAAATGCAAGGGTATCAAAAATGTTGACCCGAACTGTATGTCACACAGTTCATTACTTTCTGTGCTAATATACATTTACACCCATTTGCTGACAGTTGCATCAGTACACAGTGTCATTGTGCTTTAAGTTCACATGTATTATTTATACTATTGTTGTAATAGGCTGCTCATGAAGTTATCTTAAGTAAAACTTCAAAGATTACAGACTAGTCAACTGGATTCTTAGCCAAGGTAGCTGAATAAAGCTTAGCTATCCAGTTTAGTATTTTCCAGATTGTGTTTACATCTATAAAGCTCAGTCTCTGTTTCTGTTCTTTATGCACAGCTTAGTTTTTCAAGCCACAGACCTGAAATTTGGCACACAGACACTTGTCAACCCAAGTGAGGTTTTTGTATAGTTAAACACACACGGCATGAAACACATTAGTGACAGGTGCCTGCAGGCAGTTCAATGCTGATTTGTTAAGATGAAGACAAATGGACCACGTCACACACAAACACTGCCCCCCCCTCACGCACACACAGAATGATGAAGCAATTTCTCCACATGTATAAAATCCAGTGTTTTGCAGATTATGTAGTTTGTCATGGTGAATTTTTATAGAAATGTGTTTTTCCAGGAGCAACAACTTGCCTCACCTCAAGTAAAATGGAGGTATTGCCATTTTGACCTTGCCAAACTAGGAGAATTGCAAAATCAGGGTAGAAGAGATGGTTGTTATATTGTCACCCCCTTCCAAGGACAATAGGTGAAACTACCTTCAGATGCTCTATAAGACATATGGTTGAGGAGTCACTCATGGGTGAGCCACAAACCCTAACCTTGTGCTGGGTTTAGGAGAAACCCAGCTAGGGAGTGGCAACAAAGCCCTAGTCATGTAACTCAATAGAGAAGGTGTTGTGAGAGAATCCCGATCTGCCTTGTGAGTCCATCAGCCCAGCAGGCTATGGAAGTCCATTAAACAAACAATAATGACTGTGTTTTCCTGTAACCTTAGAGTGCCCCAGGTTAGGAGGTCAAACATCATCATGTCTATGTGTAGAGTACTGATACAAGAGCATCTGAAGATCCAGAGATGGAGCCTGAAACCAGGTATGTCACCATTGTGCAACTGAGATGCAACCAGGAGGTTTCCCAAGAACAGGCAAATTGTTTATTTAAAGCTGAAATGTATTTATTTTTATATATTGTATTCTATAATATTTTAAAATTTTATAGAAAATATTATACATTCTATATAGAAAGTTCAATCGGTGTTGTGCACACTTTCAGGTTTTGTATATACGGACAGAAATTAGTCATGACTAAGACTTCTTTAAGATTTTATTTTCCTTTTTATGTAAAAAAGCAGAGATAATTAGAAAGGAGCAAAGTAAATATATTTTCTAAAATCTAAAAACCACAGCTCAGGCCTAACATTTTATTACTATTCTAGTCAATTACATTTAGTGGGGAAGAATGGAACCAGAAGCCATTCTGAGGTTCTTCCTCACAAGCTACCTCCACAAAATCACAAGAACTTGCCTAAAAGTTTCTTAAGAGGCAGCAGTAGAAAAAAAGATATATGTACATCTACTCTATACAAGTCATCAGTGCTGAAAACCAAAACACATACAACAAAATGGCACTTCTTCCAGTTTGGTGGAAAAAAAAGAGAAAACTAACTGCTGTTTAAGTCAGAATGCTTCAGAAAACAAGTAACTTCAAAAGTTAGAAGGAATCAAAACTGAAACTACTTTGATCAGAGCTTAAAAAACAGCAAGAAAACAGGTTTCATTAAAAAGAATAATAAAGTAGTCATACTTCTTATTTGTAAAACAGAAGAAAATAAGTTCAACTGGTACATGTAGTAAGGACCTCAAAAGTTAAATGGGCACAGTTTCAAACAACCAGACTGAAGAAACAAAACCAGGCCCATTTTGTGGCCTGAGGGTTGCTGCAGTCGGTTGGGTCATGCACGGATGGCAAATGAAGACAAAGGAGGGCCTGGTGAGGTGGAGTTCTTTGGTTTGGGAGCAAGCACGTGGGAGCAAATTCTTTGGCTTGGGATGGCCGCACCATCTCCAGATCCAAAGGACGCAGATTCTGTGCAATTGACTATAGTTCCACTGCTTCGTTTCTCACTGGCGGGAAGTAAGGACAGTTTTGGAAAAACATTCTAAAGCTCACAATATTGACTGCTGCTCTGGTGGAGACTCCCCCAGACCCACACCACGAAAACCACCTGCTCCATGTCTCTGTGACACCAGGTGAGCAATAGTTGCTCCTACTGATACCAACAGCACTACAGGACTGTGTACAGTGTTAACTTCCGATGACAATACGTCCCTCTACTAACCTGTGCTTCTATGTAGTTGAATCTCATAAGATCCCAAGCTTTTGTTTTGCTCCCTGCTCGACAGTTTTACTGTTGGCTTACAAACACAGTTTCTTTTAGACACAAACACGAGAAATAAAACACGGCTGCCAACACAAGCCACAGTTTAAAGATAAAATAAACAGGAAATTCCACATTTTCTAATATCAGTACATCAGAATTTGTTCATGTAGACAACTAAATAAGGTGGTTTAGTCAGGTTTCAAACAATTCCTTCACAGTTTTGGCGTAATAGAAACAAATCCACAAAATCTTTGTTCTTATGCAATTTGTTTTTTTTTTGTCTTTTAGACAAAAAGGAACCTGAGAGAGACGAGGCTGAGAGACGGAGGCTCATTTTGGTTTGTAGTCGGTATTGCTTGCTCCCAAAAACCACGGCTGGTAATACACCATTGGACACTTTACGTGCTTGGCTTTGGTTAGGATGCTCAGTCCAAACTGCAGCAAAATGTCGCCACTTGTCTTAAAAATCAAACTAAAATGAAGCCCAAGCTCAGGAACACACTCCTCCCGCAAGGTACGTGCATGAAACTCAAAAGGTAAATCACTCAAGTACTCAGTGCATAATGTGGTATTTTAAGATGAAAACCTGACTTCCGTTGTTATGGCGACTCCAACAAAGTTCACAGTTAGAAAACATACATCTTTAAAGAGTAGCAGAAAGTTGAGTGCGTTTCACTTGCACGACAACGTGTGAAATGCAAAACGACGGACGATATATTACATTGCTTTTCGGTTTCTGTCATTTACATAAACTTATTTATTTACGTCATAGAAAGTTCTTAATAATGCATCGACATATACTCACAACATTATTTTATAAAATATTATATAGCAAACTAAGGCATCCGTTCCTGAGAGGTGTGGAATAGTAAGGAAAGTACGTGCCTATCTACACTTTTTGAGGATCTACAGCACAGTAGCAAATTTGAGATATTCGTGCTCTAACTGTAAAGTACAATTTATTTAAAAAATCTTTTTAGCACAGTGCTGCAAAAATCTATAAAACACACTCACCTTCCATAATGTTTCCTGAAATCTGTTTAAATCGGCTTATGACCTTAGGCATAAAGCATGAAAGATGTAAAAAAAAAAATTAACCCTAAGTGCACAAGGGCATAAGTGACTTTTGTTTGAAGAGCTTGACAATGACAACGCTACAGTTGTTTACTTTTCTTTGGACAGTAATTGCCATAGTTGCAAAACACTTTTATGCATCGGCAGTTGCAGGATGACAGTTTTTGTTTGTACATTGAAGCAACGCAGAAATTTACTTGTAAATTCTCAATAATGAAAGTTTGATCTGCAGCATCACTCTGCACCTCGGCCTGTGTTTGGTTACACAACACAGTGGTTTTCAACCCCCCCCCCTTCATAGCACCTTTTCTATTTTCCTCACCATATGCAACACACAAGTTCATCTGTCCTAAGGCAACTGAGAAAAGGGCAGCAGATGTTGTCCAAATCCAGGATGGTCTGTGTGGAATTTGCATGTTCTTCCCATGTTCATGTGTATTTCCTCCAAGTGCTCCAGTCTGCTGCTGCAGTTTAAAGACGAGCATTTCAGCTAAACTGGTGACTCTCACTTCCCTGTAGTGTGTGAGTAAATAAGTTGTTTTGTGATGGACTAGCTTTCAGTCCAGGGTGTTTGTTCCCTGTCTCACACCCTAAGTTCAGTAAAGTTGTCCCAGTACTGGGCAAGTGGCGTTTGATGAACGAATCGATGGCTGACTGAAAAATTATACTGTCCTCATTGTGTGTTTGACATTTAATAACTGAAAAAACCCAGCACACACAAAGTTCATAAAGTGGAGGGTTGAAAACCACTGACAGAACAACTCAGACTCAGTTGGCACCAGCTGAGAGGCCTGTTTGTTCTGTGTTTAATGGCCTAATGAAATCCGTTAACAACAATAAGTTTATCTAACTGAGGCCTCATATAAAATCCTTTCTTTCTACATGCTTTATTTTCCTATCCCAGTAACATGCTTCAGAAGTCGACGTTTACCTTATAGGCTCTTAACAAGTTACTGTAACTGAAATCACCTAAACACATTTTCAGATTGATTTTAGTATAACATATATTTCCATACCTCTGCCGTTCTTTTCTTATTTAAATTGCTTAATGACATATAAGTGTCAGTTGTACAGCGCAGCCGGCCTAAGTAATGGTCTTCTATCACTGGATGCACACTGTTCTTTTGGTAGAAACACTGCAGCCTCTACGAAACTTAGGAAACATCTGTAGCAATTTCAGGATGGTACCCTGGCTGGAATCTGTATCTAATTTATTAGGACTGATCAATTTTTTGAAGGCTCATCGTCCGAATGCTGTACAACACTGATGGGCACGGCTACAATAAAAGATAAAATGCAAATACATACAAAATGACAACACGTACTCAAAATTCACTATCTGAATTGAAAACCAGCTCTCAAAACTGGATCTTCAAACCATTTCACCTGCAATTTATGATCATGGTCAGAAGCAAGAGAAGCTTCACTATATACTTGTTTTCTGTTCCATTACCCTAATCTACTGTTCAGCACTCTGAGTCACTGTCTAAGAAGAAGCCTCTATAAAAATCAACCAAATTGAACTGAAAGGTAACAAGAGTGTACTGCAGTCCTATCTCAACTGTTCTCCTGACAGGATCACGTCTCATGCTTTCATTTATCACTGTCCTCTTCTCCACATCAAGTGAAAATTTCTTCTAAAAAAGTGGAAAAGCTTTTGAAGAAGGTGCTATATAGGTGTTTTAGTGATATTTAGGGAAATTGGTCGGGGGACCTGTGCTGGAAATGAATAACTTTTTCCCATTGAAATGAATGGAATACACGATCCTGCTACCAGATAATTCCCAGTCAGACACATTTTCAGGAACGGATTACATTTGGCTAACAAGGGATAGCTGCAGGTAAAACACCACACAACCACGAGTTGTGAGGTAATGAACTCTAAATAACAAACATAAATATTGAATATAATTATTAGGTATCTTAAAAAAGGAATGAAATGTTGTTTGGAAAAAATCCCTATATGAAAAGCATCACTGAAACAGGTCTTGAAAACAATGCTGTGAAATCATCACCTGAGTTATATATTCAAATGGGGCTTTTACTGTCCTGCAGGGTTACTAAGAGGAACTGATCTCAGCTCTAGAGAAAGTAGGAGGGAAAAAAATTGTCCACTACAACCACTGATAAACTTTCAGAATGTCCACTAAATAAAATGTATTCTTTGATGCAAAAACCTGATGATCCATCTGTGTTAATTCCACATATAGAAACCTTGGTTCATAAGCCAAGACCAAAAAGCTAAGAGGGGCAATATGGGAGATGGCAGGGATGGAACTATCAGAGTTGCTAGTGTTCCCCAGCTGTGGTGTCCAGTGGGAAACTAACACTCTGGGAGAGATGAGAGCTGGAAAGTGGGGTTAGGGTAGGTGCACGCCGTGCAGAAGGCAGTATTGGGTGGCCTTCTGCTCCCTTATCTGCTGTTCCTCTCCCACCTCCCTGCAAAAGAAAAGGCTGCAGTGAGAACAGCTGTGAAGAAAGCAGGATGAAGGTAAAAAGAAATGGAGTCATGGAGCTGAAAAAATATCAATCATCATAAAGCCGCGCCACACCAGGCCAGCCTGGGCTCCCATGATGTAAACAAAGGAGACTGAGAGCCTCGGAGACCTGGCAGAGACTCAGCAGACCCTGGATGCAGAATGTCTCACCCCACCCCCCACCCCACGAGAGGCAGTGTGCTGCTCCCGGCCCCCCTCGACAGCAAGCGCAAACACAGCTGCAATTACTGCCACATGTGGGCCATCATGTCATTACTGTAAGAGTACTCAGCATTTTGTTTACATATGCTTGTGTCAGGCAGCATGAAGAAACAACAAAACAAGAAAGGCCAAAACAAAAAAAAAATCATAATCACTGCAATATGCTGTAAATGACAAATTCACAAATTATTATATCAGTTCTCTGAACACAACACTGCGAGGCCGTACATGCCTGTAAAAGAATGGACTTCAAGAAGATGAGTGTGGTTGAAAGATTCACTAGCCAGGCCACCCCACAGGAGTGCAGAGACATAGAAACCCTTCTTCTCCCTGCACACATACCAACAAAAACACACTTTTCCCAGGAGTGCAGTTATTATTCTATTAGTGCTGCATGTCTGCCAGGCCTGGGGGGAAGTGCCTACTGCTGGTTAGCGTAGAGCCCTCTTTTCCCTGCTCAGGGCCAGTGAGGAGTAGCACAGCTACCTCACAAGACCTTCTGGATCAGTCTGAAATGCACAGTCTGTGCTGGTAGTGAAGAACAGCAGATCTGCCTTAAGAGGAGCTCTGTACACAAAGCCGCGGAAGTCATGCCCCACCCCTTAAAAATGGCTACACTGGGCTTTACTTTTATTTCCTTATCAACATCAAACACTATTAAAGACTGACTTTTCCCCCACGTGAACAGCCTTGCTGGACAACTTATGAACACAATTAGGATAGGATGTCTGTCTGTAACTCAATTTGTTTGTAACTCCAAAATCAAAATCAATAAGAGCTGCATAAGGCAGACGTCCCTGCAGTTTCCCTGAGGTTTGCTCTGTAAAAGCCTCAGATAAAGCTATAATAAATTCAAAATACTCCGCACCGCTTCCATATACCCATCTTCAATAAGGACTTGCCCAGTGCGGAGTTACAGTGGTTTGGCGCAAGTGAAAAACATACCATTTCCAAACTCTCCTGTTCTATTTGCCAGCTTCTGATCACTCTCAACTTTTTCTGCACAGCCATTAAAGGTAAACAATACAAATGTTCCTCTACCTGTTAAAAAAAAATGATATAGGCGGAAAAATTTAAAATCTTTTCACTTTAATATTCTTCTCCTGAGCTACATAAAACAATAAAAGGACTGAAAGTAAAAAAACGTTAGTTCTATAATACACTATTCAGTGTCAAGTGTTGACCAAATTTCCCCCTAAACATGTGTAGTGTTTTATCAGCACAAACATCAGGCATGAGCTTCTGCTGTGGAACTTAGCTGAATGACAACTGTCCCTCCCATTCTTTTGAACTGCATTTACCTGCCAACTGACTGCAAGTAGCTTAACTCCACAGCAAATTTTGGGAAACATTAAGGTGAAGAAAATGCACTGAAAAAAAATATCAATAAAACTTGAAAATATGATCTTTGAAAATGTGTAACTCAAAAGTTGTTAATGTGAGGAGTCAGCGTATATGGACTGAAAGTACAGCCTAAAAGCAGAGGGTTCTTGTGGGAGGGTGGTCTACATGGCCCTGTGGAAGCACTGGAGTGAGGCTGTACCTTATTCTGGTGTGATCTCTGTCTCCTGGTGGAGCACAACTTTCGTGACTGACATGTCAGGGTGCTGCTCCTTTGCTTCCTTGATGGCCTGAGCAAGAGCCTGGGGACAGGGGGACATGGTTGGTGCCACAGAAGGTAGTCAGCACAGCTACAGTGAAACTCATTCGGCCCTCAAATTGCCTCACAGCCACGGCTGCTGTCAAATCCTTGTGCTCCGTGGTTATTCTACAGCAAAGGGGGACTCGCGTGTCTGATGTCATCATACAGCTTTCTGCTTACAGTTCATTACAGCACTGTGGATTAACCTGTAGATTAGCAAGGTCAGCCCTGCTCATCTGAACAACAGCTGTCAATGAGATAGTTTTCCCAAGGAGCCCTGCAGTGCTGCAATAATTCCATGTTTCCAGGAGGGGGAGTCGGTGAATCATGATAACTGATATTCAACCAAGCAAAATGAGCAAAAAAAAAAAACAAAAAAAGAGCATATTGTAATACATAACACAAAAAACTTTTTTTCATCTACAACTGCACGTCCAACAAAATGTATATTATTTTATATAGGAAAGGAAACATAGACTAAATCAAGGGGAAAAAAACAACTGTAGCTACAACCTTGTAAACAGTGTATACAGTCTTAATAAAACTATTTTCTAAGCTGTACAAAGCTATTATTTGTATTGCTTCGGTTGAACTGCTTTTTTTTTTCCAACTGATTATAGCTAAAGCCAAAGAGCAGAAATACGTAACATGGGGTGTTGAGTACAAACCTGACTTTTCAATAATGGAGGAAGATACAAATATATGAGCCTATGACATTTAATTTTTTTGCAAATTTGTTTGGAGAAACCGAAAGGATACGTTCAGCTGTCTGTTTCCACATGTTAAACATGCCCGTGGATATCGAATGGTTTGGGATGGTTAATAGGTTCCATGAGTACCCTTCATGGCTGCATAACAGTTAAGCAACAGGACGCGGTTTGAGTGGGCCAGATATAGTCTATGATGTGAACACGGTTCTCTCATGATGTTTCCATATTAAAAATCCTAATGCATCCATATGCACTGCTAAATGGGATAAAGTGCTGTTTTATTGACATCATGGTGCACATCCCAGCCCATTAGATGTGAACATGACTAAGCATTTTATGGACATTTTATAAACAGTTCCAGCATATTCCAAGATATTTTCAATTCCTTCAGGTCATTCAAAAGATAAGGAATGGATATCACATTTCTCTCGAGGCAACTGTACAGATGGTCCCCACAATACGGGGCTTCCAAAGAGTTTCGGTGCGCTAGTTGTGTGCAGTTTTGTAGGTTGTTTCATGTTAATTTATAAAGTTTTATATAGCATAGTCCTGTATTTGCTATACAGGTCCACTTTCTTTTTTACTTCCTTTTCATTTACAGGGGGTGTTGTGGTGCAAATGTTAATCTTCAAAGATATGAACATTGTCCAGTTTGTTAATTTATTTAAATAACAAAATGATGAAAATCTGACCTGCATACGTTTCAGTCCTTTCATTATGTTACCTTGATCCAAATTCTCCTGATATTTGTTAGCTCAGCAATAAGATGCACTATTGGGTTCACTTTGTGATCTGAAACTCACATGAAGCCCCACCTTAAGTTCTGTGTTTGCTCAGTTGATCCTAAGTGTCAGAAAAGGAAGAGAGCCAGAACAAGCCTCACACACCCAAAGGAACAAAGATTAGTTTTTGTTCCTAGAACCTTCTTGTCACAGATTCATCCTCCATTACTGTGACCATGTCTTCAATTTGACTCTTCTTGAATAACCATTAAAAATGGCTAACAAAGTAAGGTGATCTGTGCAGCACATTATACCTGGTTTTGGTCAATTTCAGCATCCCCAGTGATGATGATCCTTTTCTCAATGCGAGTCTCAGAGATTCCTCCTTTCATCATCTGTGAAGGTGAAAGTAGAAACAGTCAGGAAGATGGTGATATCCTCAGATATGCCTATTTGGGTTGCAAGAATTCAGAGTTTCATAAAAGGATGGAATTAATACATAATTACCCAGTCCTTTCCAATGGGATTCGGTGATGTTTTAGTATAAATGGGTGTTAATCTTAGGGCTAAGGAACATAACATTTTTTTCACCATACAAACCAATGGTAAGTATGTCTTAGATTTACCACAATTCACCTTATGAAATTGTTTTCAGGAACAAATCACTTTTGTGAGGTGGGCAAAATTTCATTTTAAAGAACACTCTGACTTGCGACACATTTCTTCACATTTAAGAGGATTTTATGTCCCTCCAAATACACTAAACCTCCTATAATCATTCACACATTTATAGTTGTGTCTTTGAATTATGGAAGTTTGTGTCGCAAGGAGATTTTAATCACTTTTGTAAGGAGAGGGAAAAGCCTATTACAGAGTTATAAACCAAATTACTTGAAAACCATTATTTCATAGCTCTCACCTTAGTGATCTGGGTTGTTGTAGTGGTGCTCACTGTATCTGAGGTGACTGTTTGAGTACTTAGCAGTACTTCTGGATCCTTACTCTCCACACCACCTACTAGCTTCTTTAAAACAGGCACAGATAACAATTATCCCGGGAAGTATAGAAAATGCAGCAAAATCCCTTACAGTAGGATCGAAGCACTCTTACCTGCGGCGATTCATACGCGATGGTCTTGGTCTTGGTGTGGATAATAGGCACCTCTTTGGTAGAGGTATCNAGCTTCTTTAAAACAGGCACAGATAACAATTATCCCGGGAAGTATAGAAAATGCAGCAAAATCCCTTACAGTAGGACCGAAGCACTCTTACCTGCGGCGATTCATACGCGATGGTCTTGGTCTTGGTGTGGATAATAGGCACCTCTTTGGTAGAGGTATCAGTGTGAAGAGAACTGGAAGCATCAGAGATTGTGACTGTATGTGTCTTTACCAAGGGAGGCTGTGAAAAGGACACACAGGCTGAGCACAGCACTTCAAAGCTCTAACAAGTCGTAAAAAAACAAAATACAGTACTGTGCAAAAGTCTTAGTCATGCAACTTCAATGTGTGTTGAGAAGTACAGGTAGATTCTTATCTACCATCACAGAGGTTTCTGATTGGTCCCAAATTCATTGTGCAGCCTGAGAATGACCTCAAACACCCAATCTCAGTCATACAGAACTATCTTGAGCAAAAAGAAGGAATCCTGCAACAGATGGTATGGTCCCCACAGAGCCCTGATGTCAACATGATCAAGTCAGTCTGGGAGGACATGCAGAGACAGTCAAAGTGTGCAGAACAACTGTGGCCAGTTCCTCAAAATGTTTGGAAGAACCTACCAACCTGTACCTTAAACTGCATGCAAGTTTGCATAAGAGAATTGATGGTGTTTTAAAGGCAAAGGGTGGTCCCACCAAATATTATATTTGATTGAGGTTGTTTTTTGTCTGCTGCACTTTTTAGAAGGCTTATTGATGAATAAGTATTCATGGCATTATTTTTGGAACCATCCTCGCTTTATAGCATTTTTCCTACAGGTGCCTAAGACTTTTGCACAGTACTGTACCTTAATCCCATTCCTGGTCTGTTTCCCCTAATGCACAAAATGAGTGTATAAACAGCATTACAATGTCCCACTGGTTCCTACTTCTTATGAACTTGGAGACCTCATGAAACTTTGCTCTCCCCATCATACAACTCCTTTGTGGCACAACATTAAACAGTAGATGTGAGAATATCTACGACTGAGAGAGATGTGTCGCAAAACCAGTGTCCAATGAATTGCACACGCATAATCCTGGCTGACACGCAAAGCCGGCCCATTCACTGCTCCCACCATCACAAGTAGCCCAGACTGAGTGGTCAGAAGGCCAGCACATGGGTTACTCAACAACTCCAACCCCCCACATCAGGCTGCACCCCCCCACCCCCCCACCTTTCCAAGGAGCACGAGCTTTACAGGCTTATCTGCAAAGTCACAGAGGTGGGCAGAATCTAGTCTGCTGTCTGGTGTGAGGGTGTGCTTCGCATTGCACTATGGGAATCAAGTCAGGCAAGATCTGGTATGGATCGTACGAACAGAAATGCTGAGTACTACCTGAAAACGGCAAATGAGGTATGGAGCCCCGCTCTCAAAATAGGAGGCAGGTGATGCTGCAACAGTGCCACAGCCTGGTTTTGATTTCACATCTGGAAGGTTGTCCTCTTCAGTGGCAGAATGAGGGCTCTGAGTATGAGGCCAGTGGGGTGAACACTGTAGCCTGTTCTTCTCGAATGGATGTCTTGGGATTCATGCTGAATGGACTTTCTTCTTCTTTTGACACATGCCCTGATCTCATACCTTTTTATTTACGACCTGAAGGGTAAGCTATACCCTTCTGGGTACTACTAAAGTTAGGCTCCATAACCAGTGGCATACACTTTAAACTTTATTTTACATGGGGACAGCAAGCACTCAAAAGGGACAAAGACACTCCAGGTTCAGCAAGTCAAGATGTTTCTGACTGCTTAAACAAAGCCTACTGGTGAGAACAGAACATGTCATGAAAGGATTTTTTTTGAATGTTTGCATCCTCTAGGTTTAAACCATAATACACATGTTGTGCTAAAACCATGCTGATGGATGTAAAATAAGGGGCTCTGTGGTAAAACTTAACCTAGAGGTCATACAGACAGAACCAAGCCAAAAGGCTAAAAAAAGGCCCGGGAACAGCAATCAGAAATGTTCTATGACTTCTATGCGTGAATTATGTAAATCTCCATGATTTGCATTCCAAACCCTCATATCCAGGCATATATTCAAAACTGAAATTATTTCAAGTAATATTCTATGAAAGTTCCACATAATTTACATTTTTTTGCATAAAAGCTATGATAAATAGCCACCTGAATCTTAAATTTAGTGTCAACACACTCTAGTGTTAGTGCTAGTATTTGCTAAAAAGACCATAAACACTCTATTCTAGTTCTAGGAAAATTCTTAAGGAAGAAACAACACAAGGAAAAGAAAGCGCAAACAGATGAATTAAAACTTTTGATAATGTATCATGTAACTTCAGATGAGGTAAACTTCGTCCCGCAGACTGTATTAGTGACACTGCAGGAAAGACTGTCCTTCTGCACGAACCAGCTAAAAAAAAAGGAAAGCAACCTCAAGACAAAATTTGACAATATTAAGCCTTTATGTAACGTGATACTATTTGGACTGTACCGTTAACCATTCTTACTTTCTAGCTGCTTGAAGTGCAAAAAATATACAGATTGAAACACAGACATGCTCAAGTCAAAAACAGCAAAGTCCTGGGGAACAAGCATGCTCTTCTCTGTCATCTGTGATACTCCTTTGGATCATTAATACAGACGTGTAAAAGTCAATATTAATAAATGTCAGTTCAGAACTACAAAAGAATGGATTCGGCATTTTTGACCATAAGCAAAATAGTCAAAAAGGAGCAACATTTCACTTTATGAATAAACTAACAACAATTAAGCTCAAGAAAGAGAAAAAAATAAGCAGGCAAATGAAGGTGTGAACTTTCTTGTCCTTCCAGTCGTGCACTTAACAGGCAGGTTTGTCTCTAGATATGTATATGCACTCAAAATAGAGACAGCAGCCTATAGCTTGCCACGTGTCAAATGGCTCATCTCAAACCAAGGGGTTTACCCAGTGGTGAGTTTGGGACATCTGATGCTAAAACTGTACTTATGTCACAGCCAGCTTTTTTAAGACCACACTTCAGATGGGTACCGAGATACACCGTGACAATGCTTAACAACACAATTTAGATTAGCTAAACTGGCGCTAGAAACAAATATTATAGTATATGTAGGAATAATGTGGGAATTTCAAATCATCAGTATGATTACAGCAATATCTCCAGTGAAAAAATTCCATCACGAGTACCTCCTTCAACTTTTTCTACAATTGAGAATAGTCTATTATGCCTTTTGACAAAATCGGTAGAAATTTAAGGCCAAAGACAGTGCAAGAGCTACAAAATTCAGTAATACCAATATTAATGAGAGCAAGATTGATCAGAAAAACAAAAACCAAATTGCTCTTCTACCGACACCCTTAAGATCATTAAGAGCAATCTTGGCACTTTGGCAGTAAATTCATGGCCTACTTTCCTGGATACCATGTAGAAAAGTGCTTCTTAAGTTGTTAATGGAAGAAGGCCCTGAATGAGCAACGAAAGCAGCACCTGTATATTTGCATGTAAGACAGATGTTACTGTACTACAAAATTCCCTTTATTGAACTGGTCAAGTGGAGTGTTCTGTGACTGATGAGCAGTAAATCATTCTGGATTATCAATCTCTGGGATAATAAATGACCAGTGATGACAGAGACGTGTACGAACTATCTTCTGAAGATGTGAGAAGTCTGAAAGGATAAGCAAATAATGAACTGTTATAGTCGTTCCATTTGGAAACAATTATGGCTGTGTCTTTCAAAGCAGAATCGTCTTCACTACACATTTGAAGCATTGTAAATTACTGTAAACACCTGCTGTGAAACTGCTTTTGTGTGTCAAACTGCACACATAGGCAAGTTCCGTTACAGTTCATCGTCTTGCCTTGGTGCGTTGTGTGCATCAGAAATCGGGCTGTATGCGATCAACAGCAAAGGTTTTGATATCATCCAGGTGGGAAATGCAAATGGTAAAACTGAAGCAATAAGATGTGAAAGAGCAGACATACTACAATTTGGTTGAAATTTGACATTCCTCTGAAAGTGCAAACTTTGTGTAGGGACTTTCAGCAGCTTAAACCAAGTGAAGACCCTGGATGTGGACAAGAACAGGAAAGCTTTGGCAACAACAGCAGGATTGGACAGCAAGGAGATGTAGGATTGAAGGAAAGGTCCGGTTCAGCCACAGCAGCAGGTGCCTTGAAGACCCCAGTTTCACATCTGCTTGATGAGGTCTCTTGGATCCCTATAAGCTCTTCTTCCTGCACTAACACGGGATCCTGTTTGGGCTGTGTATTGTGACAGAAGACCAAAAAGACAGTACGATGTGCGAAAAATGGCAACACAGCAGGGAGGTAAGGGGAAAAAAATGCCACAAAACAACGGCATTCAATATTTTCCTTTGTAAATACTGAGTTGTTCTTGAGTATTGTATAAGCGATTCAAATTATGTGTTGCTTTTATGTCTTTCAAGAGCGTTGCAGATTTAAACACTTCAGACTAACATCAAAACTTCTGAGCTCCATACAGCAGGAGAAAACCAGAGACCTGTCTATGCAAAATAGAAACAACTCCTTCAACTTCAGTGCTCAAGGAAGTAAGTCGTGATTTCCTGAGCTTAATGTCCATCACCTCTCACTGAGACCCACACATTTAGGCAGTGGTGCCCAGAAGGGCTGGGGGAATGCTCTTTACGCACCCCCAGTAGGCTGTGACCATCTCACTTCAGTTCTTATAGTTTTAACCTAACTGAAACACATAAAAGGCACTTTTTTGGAAATTGATTTTGTAACCAGCTTAGCCGTGGAATCTGTGACCATCCTCACATGTCTTGCTGAACTTTGACAGCACCTGAGAGACACACCAGGCCTGCGAGACCGTACAAACAGCTTTTGGCATGGCAGTAGTGTTTCTAATAGTTTACTGTCAGAATCTGGCCATGTCTTGTTTCTTCTCAAACAATCTGAGCTAGAAAAAATCTACACCCTACGAAAAAAGTACATTTTATATTTTTACAGTTCACAGCCGATATGATCCAACTGCTCAGTAAAGCATCTGGAGGCCAGGCACCACAGATGACTCCACATGTCTAGTGTCTTATAGATACTTATTTTGGTCTGACAGTAATGCAATAAAATTAATATAAGGATTTATTGTCATGTACTATCATTTAATTAAAAACAAAAGGACTAATATTATGGATATTTTTGTCAGCCATATTTCTTCCACTTGGAGTACATGATATGATTGACTTGTCCCTATATTCACATTGTTTTGTAAACCGTCATCATTGCAGATTCCAGGTCGTATTGTTTAGAATCTGCTGTATTCTGTCTACAGGATGGCATATTTAAAACATGCAATTTGTTTAAGGAGAGGACAAAGCTAATGGTTGTCTGTCATTCCTCTACTAATAGTCACTGAGATCCAAGCAGTATAGAGGCCCAGCTGGCTAATCCTTCATTAAGACAGGAAAAATTGGGTTCGTAACTGGCTGAGACGAATAAAATGGTTGGGGTCAGTGTGAGGTACTTGAGAAGAGTCTTTGGTCAATCCTAAACTTGGGGAAGCTGGGGATGAAGGGGGTGCTGGGGGAGGAGTTTGAGGGCACTGAACTATAGGGCACCACTTTTGCAAGATGCGGAAAAAATAAAGGAAGGAAGAATACAAAAGGTGAAACAAAGAGAGGACCAAAGAATCAAGGACAAGTAGATGGAAGAATAAAAAGAAAAGATCATCAATGAAGACAACAAAAGGAAGAGGTAGAGACAGAAAGAAGCAACAACACGGAGAGGGGGGGTCAGTACGTTCTTGTGTGACAGCTGTTTGTCATTTGTCATTGTCCTGTTTTCATTTTATTTGTGTAGATAAAGAATCAAAAATGCACATCTTCAGTAATGCCATGCAACTTCAGTCCCCTTTTAAGCCAACCATGGTACTGAAAGCTGAAGGCAACATAAGTCATTCACAATGCTGATGGAAAAGTGTGGGAAGATTGCAAAGGCCCAAGCACAACTGCAGTCTAGAAGTATTGTGGAGTGCTTTTCTTCTGTAGCTATTTCTTTTTCTCTGTGCTAAATCCACCTCTTGTGACATTATGTGCTGCTCTGCAACCTTTTGCACCACAGATGATCGTCTGCTCTTACATACATGCAGATGGAGAATCATGATCATAAACCAAGTTCACTGACCATGCGCAGTTACACTAGAGGCTTTTTACCATTTCAAAGTGTGGCGCATACTGATGGAGCTCACAAGCCACACCAAATAGGGCAGAATATACCCAAAATCTTATAGCCAGTGCACAGTAAAAGTATTCAGATCCTTTCACACTTTTCAAATGTTGCTGGTAATTTGCTATCCTGAAAGGTTTAAAGCTATTATTACTCTCTTTAAGATCTACTAACAAGGAATTATTCCTTCAGAATTTTTGTTTGAGTATGTGAGTTTACAGTACAATAGTGACTGGAAAAAGATACATAACAATCCACAACATTTGAAACTCTCAAAGGGCCTGCAAACTTTTACAGATCATGCATTCCCCAAGTTAGCAGACACAAATTACTCTTAAAAATGTGCACAAGAGTTTAAAGATAAATTAAGAAATTTCCAATTTATGTTATGCAATAAATTCCAATATGTTCCCAGACTAAACAAAATATATATACAAATAATTGCTGATTGTTAAGATTGTATTCCCATATTTATCTTCAAACACATAATGACTTGGGAGACTTTTTTCCCCAAGTCATATTCATGTGCACATTGGCATATTTTCCCCTCTTTGCACATTATTACAAATTAAGTCGCATCTGGCCATCATGAAATGATAATGATGATAAAACTTAAGCACCACCATTTTGAAGAAAGTGAAGAAGAGGTGACGAGAGAAAAGTGTGACTGTGGAGTCATCTGTCTAGTGTCATTTGTGGCAAGAGGGGCTTGTTTTCTTTCCCTACACTTAACAGAAAACTTACACAATATTGCCTGTTATGCAGACAAATTACAGGGATTTTTTTGCTATATAGAGAGAAGCTCTCTACTAAATGAAGAACATGGTGTCAGTTTGCTCAGTAACTGTAATGAATTCTTGTCCACAAATTTGGGCACGAATGCATATTATACTTGGAGAATAAAGTTGATTTCAAAAAGAGACACAAATAAACGGATAGAATGCTGTGGTTGCTTTGAAGATGGAGGGATCACTTAAAACATCAGCTGACTTCTGATATCTTTGAAAAGAGTCTGTGCACCTACAACTGATGGACGGATAAGGGTACGTATTATCTTTACAGAAACATGTTGGCCACAATGACCTTTTACAAGGGACTTTGCATAGTATTTCTAATTCAGACTCATTTTTTTAACTTTTTTATTATTTTCAACCAAACAATCGTATTGTAAAATACCAATGCTATACCACAGGGTCTTCACCTGAAGTTTCAAATTAAGACTGCAGCAGGAATTGAGACCTTTTAGCTTTTTGCCAGATGCACACTATAGCTGCCATAGAACATGGTGACATGAATGCACACAACAGCATTTCTCCATAAAGTCAAAACAGATCCTGTTTGACAACACTTACAGTAGAACTGGAGAGAAAGATCACTTTACTGCATCATAAGATTAGCAGCTGGCATCTCCTGATATTCCTACTGTTTGCTGTCATTAACACTGGTGTACAACAGCTTCATTTGCAACAATGAAAGACTTTGCATACAAAAACCAGATTGGTTTATGCTAAGTGCACATATTAAAGAATTAAACCGGAAGTTTTCCTTGGAAAAATCATACAGCTTTAGATGATGTCTGCAAACCAACGAGAGGAAAGGAGCTCATAAAATGGAGCCTCAGCCAGGGAAGATGGGTTCAATACACCAAGAGCCCCAAAACAGACAAGGTGCAAAGCCAATCATGAACTCATCAACCAATCACAACAATCCATCAGAGTTCTACACCATCTTCCCAACATTTTAAGAAGAAAACAAAGCAAGATCAACAAAAACTACCAATTTTCTCTGCCTCATATGAAACAAGAACTAGTCCAATACCACTGCGTATATTAAGACAAACAAAACTGAGCACTGTGACATTGTAGTATGGAGAGTCTTCCCTAAGGTACAAATACAAGAAGACAAATGTGAACTGAATTATGGCATCATGTTCAGTTACCATGTGCCACCTGATTTAGAAACCTTTCTTCTGCCATGTCAATGTCAGACAGCCATGATTTATTGTAACTGTCTTACAGCATTACTTTAGCACAACTAAATTCTTACAACATTACAACACATTTAAGATCTTTGGATCTCAAGGAAATGAAGAAGTTTCTTGTAAGAAAAGAGTCCTTCAGCTAAATGTGGTATCCTGAGCCTTATCACTAAATTCTGACTTCACTGTAACTGTGCGGTCATGTGAAAATGACTTACACAGAACGTTAAAAAAGAATTTTATGTTCTCCAAGTGCAGATGAGGTTTGCAGAGATAATGGGTGAACTTGCTCATGAACTCAGTTCAAAGAAGAGGCATTTAAGACCATGCAGTAATGTTGCATCTTATTTCAAACCAAGCAAAAGTGGCTGGCACAATGCACACACATACAACATGATGCTCAAAAACTCAGTGTCAATTATTAACTGATGTTCCATGTTCCGGCTGAGTTCTACCACCCATGTGGTAATATTTTTTACATTAGGCGCTCATTCAGTAAGTGACAAGCATCATGCAAAAGAAGCAGGACAGATGACTCACCTCATCACTTGGCAGCAGCTGGCCATTTATGCTGATGGAGCGAAAGGGTGAGTGTGTGGACAGGCGTTTGTCCCACTCACTGGGCCGTGGTTCAGGCACTGCCTCCATGAAGCTGCGCTTTAGCTCGCTGATGCTGGCGTGGTGCCGCATGATCTCATCTTGGGTCTTGTCCAAGTCCTGACACAGATGGAGGGAAAGAGGAAGAGTCAAAAGAGACAGGAAAATAAAGGAGGTGTGTAAGAAAGCAAAAGCAATGCAAGATGAACATAGACAGAGAGTTCACTTCAAGTGGTGAGGAATACATTAGATATGTGGAAAAATGTCAAAACAAGAAGCATGAAAGCGAAGAAAGGAATACAAGATTGCATTTATATCACAAACTTATTAACCTTGGAAGAATAACAACAGAATAGCTTTTTGTGTTCTCCATTCTCAGAACAGATAATGTTAGTGATGTTATNTGTCAAAACAAGAAGCATGAAAGCGAAGAAAGGAATACAAGATTGCATTTATATCACAAACTTATTAACCTTGGAAAAATAACAACAGAATAGCTTTTTGTGTTCTCCATTCTCAGAACAGATAATGTTAGTGATGTTATGCAACAGACATTTATGCAAGAAAGGAAATGCCAAGCAAATGCTCCTCACAGCCCCGACAAGCCCTCTCAGGAGCCTGGTCTGGAGAACGTTGATGCAAAGCATGGTGTGAGAATTCTGCATTATTTATCAAACCGCAATAATGCATTGTGTTTGCAGGCCTGCAACACTATATGGAACAAAAGACTTGTACAAGAGTCTGAAGTAATAAACAAGGTGGTGAGAAGGAAGCCTGACTGATCCCAGTGTGTTCTCTCATGTCTTTCATGAGTTGCATTTAATATTTATTTGACATTTTTAATAGACACACATCGAGACTGTTTTTGATGTTCAGTCACATGCTGTCCGTTTCAGACTTAGTTTGCTGCTAGCAGCAGTGATGGTGGAAATGGTTGCTGTATTGAAATACTCAGGCTATGACCAAGAAGAGATTTGAATATCTGGATCATACATGTTTTTCTGTTCTTCAGAGCAACTCCTGATCAAAGCAACTCCAATAAGATGGGAAGAACAAGACTGGGTGTCAGTGGAGGATGCTGTTGCGCTAACAGAATTAGGGTTTATTCGCATGCTCAAACAATGAGAACTGAATGGACAGGTAGAGGTAGAGAAAATCAAACACTTAGCCATGTTAAGGAGAAGTCAGAAAATAGCTTTACTACAATGGGGGGGGGGTGGTGGAAACGAGAAGGGCAGACAGAAAAATGTAATATTGACATTTGAAATACAGATATTTGTTATTTTAAGAGCCATTTATCAGTGCCTACCAAAATTGTAAGTGACTTTCCTTCAGTGGTATCCAAATAATCTATTTCAAATTTTGAGGATAATGTTGCAATAGTGGTCTGTGTTGCGCTGTGTTAAGGCATTTACAGATACAGGGAAAGCAGTGGAAAAGCCTGAACTACCAAAAAATTCTAAGAAAAAGAACAAATTTGCAATGCTTGCGAAACAAACAGGCAACATTCATCTCATGCAAAATATTTAGCGGTGAACAGACAAGAGTGAGAAGAAAGTGGTGGTGAATCGCAGTACCGGGACTGATACAAACCTCCAACATTAAATTGCTATGTCTGATATAGATAGTTTCACCCTCAATTCTCTTAACTCTTTTCTGTGAAGAATAAAAAAAACAAGGAAAAATCAGTATGTTTAAATATTGTATTGCAATGTGCTACTAGTTGAAGTGAATACTAATTGAAATGAAAAAAAGAAATTGAGTTGTGATACAGGACAAGCACAAAAATACAGTAAACGTGCAACATGACCACAAACTCGGATAACACTTCAGTCTCACATGTCAAAAGATGAACAAGCAGAGGTGAACAGGTGGAAGAGTGGGGTGGCGTGGGGTAAAAAAAAAAGACAAGAGGTAGAAGAGACAGCACACTATTGCAAATAGTGCAGTTAAAATTTTGCTAAACTTTAGACTGGAGTTGTGACATCATTTCACACTAACAAACATTCAATCCTATTTTCTGCTTTTTTACCCAACAAGTTGGTGGAACATAAGCATAATTCAGATTTTGGTCCCACACAAGAATGCAGGAGGGGTAGATCAAGGAGTTTTGAGACTGTACTGCACTATGATGGTTCTGCGTGCTGAAGTCAAGGTGACTGTACACAGTGACTGGTCCTTGTGACTGTACACAGCACAGGAATGGTTTCTGTTTAGTCCTTGAGTTGCCTTGCTAAAAGTTTAACCTCTATTTTGTGAAGGGGCTGCAAGTGACTTTTCTTCATTTGTGCAACATAGATGTGTAATTGAGTTTGGGAAAAGTGGTAAACAGACTTTTAAAATGTTGGATCAAGCATATAGAAGAGACAAAAAAAAAATCAACTGAAGACATTTTCATCTGATGAGGTGAACAAGCTGTAGTTCCTGTTGTGAAGACAGTGCAAGTCTACATCTCCTGGAGAAGTTTTTGGAGCACTGCAAGAGGTATACAGAGTGGCAAGGAAGGTACCCTTCATACCCCAACTTATAAACAGAATTTGGGTAACAAGTCTGTAAGTCCACCCATTATGTTTCCATCATTAAAGCTTAATAATACAGCTCATTCCCTTGATTTATTCAAGGGTTAAAACATGATGGAAAGCTATAAACAATTAAAGATTCAGTGAATCAATCAAAGATCAATTGATTCAATCTATTTTCAGCAACACTTCATACAATGCAGAGTCTTGGGGTTAAATTGTACTGAAATCATTGGATATGAGACAAATACAACATGGAAGTTTATCTAAAATAAAAGTGAATCTTTTATTAACATGAAGAAACATTAAAGTATACTTTAAAATGTCCACAAGCACATATTCAATGTCTTGTGCTCTGCTTTAGGCATGAGATGATGCAGTTACTTTGTTACCTCTGTGCTTCGGGCACCACAGGGGAGTAAAACAATTGGGCAGATCCAAGAAAATGAGTTGGAGAACATTGTAAAAAATATTTTGCCTCAAAACCCCAGCTGTATTTTACCAACCTTGCATATACTTCTATTTGCTGGGTAGTTCCTAATGCAGCTAATATAAATAACATGATAAATTTGTAGGTAGAGTCCGGGAGATTTTTGCACGTTTGAAATTTTGTAACTCGGATGTTTGCAACACAGAAATAACAGACTTATCTTTAGGTGTGGGATGACAGGTTGTCTCCAAACGTTTCAATTATCCTACATACCACCAACATAGAGAAACAAGCCACAAAGATCATATGACATTCAAACATTACAAAGCACTTTTTGCTTTGCCATGCATGTTGCCCACTAATTCAGCAAAAGAAGACAATTAAAGATAACCAATAAAAAAACAACAGTCCACTGTCTCTTATATGAACATGAAGGGTACGAGAATGGAACAGGTGATGACCTCAGGTAGGATATGAGAGCTGCAAGTTATAATATGTGATAGCTGACTTCTAACCTTCCGCATTTGCACCTGCTCCATGGCCACCCTGGTTGACTGTCAATTCCCCAGAAAGGGGAGAAAAAGGCATGTTAGCTTCCCTTCACTAATATCAACCTTCACTATACAATGCACCAAGTTAACTTGAACTGGAAAGCATGCAACTGTAATGCACTGGTGCCTCCCAAACCTGAGATTCCCTTTCCCCATTGGTGGCCATCACCGCTGGGGTTTCCATCCGTTCCCTCCTCACTGCCATCTACAGCAGCACAAAAAAACCTTAGAGCACGAAGAGGTTCAACATCTAGCAAGGCCACAAACTATAACTGTTCTGTACCATTTTCTGTAATATCTTTTTCTATACAGTAATCCCTCAGTATACAAATGTAGTATATCCCTAAAAACACATTGTATTCTGAAGTTTTTGGATACCGAGTGTCTATTTCATATTATTTTAAATGCATAAAAATGAATAAATAATGTTCTCCCAGCCCATCAGAAACACCTGTATAACTATCAGCCTATGTTTTCACAATGATAAAACACTCTAAACTCCAGTTAACTAATTAGAAAACACTTAATGCTGTCATTAATTTGCATGTCTATAACACGTGGTACAGTATGTACAGTACAGGACATTTTACATATTAGTGTCCCCCCCATGTCATTGTGTTACACATGGGAAATGAGAGGGTGCGTGTTCAGGGTTCACAGCAAGGAGTTCAATGTTGAATAAAGGGAATAAAGACGTGTGTGAAAGTAATCCGCTGTGTCGCCTCTTTGTTTGCCCAGTATTTAAATAAGTAGGTTTACTTTTAAGGCATGAAATGTGCAATAAATGCAGTATGCTTCACAAACGTGTTCATACCATGTGAGAAACATGCAGAAACAGCTGATAACAGCGGTGCACACGGGTCTGGGTTTGGATAAATTCGTAACAGTAAACAATAGAGATAATTACGATAGATGCCATATTTTTAATTACAATAGACTGTATAGTACTGCACAGCATTTTTTTATAAAACAAATAAAATTTTGCAAAAGATAAATTAGATAAAAATTTGTTACAGCAAAAGCTTCCGTTCAGATATTTATATATGGCAAGAGCCCTTACAGCAAAAATTTGAATAAGGAGACTTTGGATGAAAAGGGATTGCTGTACCACTTTTTTACACTGATCCTAGCAATCTTCCATAGTCCTACGGTAATCTTGCAGCAACTGCAGAAGTGCATTTTCATTCATTATCATTGTTTGATTGTTACTTAGGATGCAAGCAAACACTTTTGTACTAAACAGGCCTAATAATGTAAACTACCTTGAATAAATAGACAACACAAATTCACAGGCGCCAGATTAATTAACTGGTCCACGTTAATGGCATTTTCCACCTTCAATAAAAGATCACTGTTGCAAACAGCACAACAGCAGACAACCTAAATGTGTCTTATTGATATTGAGATCTGTTGAGCATCAGTTACTGCAACACATGGAGAGGCTGTTTTCATCTTCTCAGCTGGGTATTGCTATGATTGTACTTGTGCTGCACTACAGTATCAACCTATGTGCATGTATGTATGGCCAGTGAAACAACACTTCAATGCTGTGTTTGCTATCCACCTCCTGCAACAACCATTCGCAATACCTTAACCTCCAAGACAGGCTCTACGACTTGTTCCTCTGTCTTCATCTCCACCTTCCTCCTCTCTTGTCGAGCTGGGAGTCTGATAGGGGTAAGGCCATCATCAGGGGCAGCAGTGGCAGCAGGGGATTGCACAACCACTGTGGACACGCCAGCTTCTACCAGGTCTACAGGCAAGATGACTGGAGCACTGACAGGTCGGGATGTCTTGTCTGGGGTCACTACAGCTGTTAAGAACAAAGCACAGAAAAGACTTTTTTGAACCCTGATTCTGGGCTGTACTAACAGACTACCAAAACTATGACTCTGAAGGATGAATCTTCTGCAGATTCCTATGGTTTCCTTGGAGAAGCCTGTAGACAACTCAGAGTAAGGTTATGTACTAACAGATGCTTATTTATTTATTAATAGTTCATGAACCTCTGAGGTTTCAAAAAATATTGTGACCATAAACTGAGTGAATATCTGAAGCCTGAACTGCAAACAATGAGGGCATGTGATCCAGTAAGACAAACCAATCATCCTCTTCTTCCCTCTTTATTGGTTGCAACCTCTTCTGAAGTGTTTTATCTAGCTCTGTCTCCTTCTGTGGTTGTTTTGCCTCCTCTAGGATTGTCAATGATTTCTGAGCCCACTTTTCAATTGTCTCTGACACACTCAATAGGGAAACCCTTACATATGGATGTTCTGGAACATGCAGGAATGATGTGAATCACAGAAACAAAAACAATCTGGACAAACAGAAAAGCACTGATATGCATCCAGTTTAGCACTGCAAGTGTCAGCCATGTTGTGATACCCATCCTTAAGCAAGAAAAAGTACATACTCAAATATTGTTTAACTGAGAAGCCTTGAAAGAAATGGTAAATGTGCTTCACAAAACCAATAGCTAAACTTAGTCCTGTATCTGTGACACCAGCTTTTTATGTGTGCTGTGGTCAGTCAACCTGACAAGCAGAGAGTCATGAGTTTCAGATATATTGCAGTGTAGCACAGAAGCACAGCATAACAGTAGCACAAGATACCTGAGGTCAATAACTGAGGTCCTGAACGGATATATTCCAGTAGAACAAACCAGTCATCTTCCTCCTTTCTTTTTGCAAGTTGCAGTTTCTCCTGCAATGTTTCAACCTGCAGCAGTGTGTCATCTAACATCTCTTCCTTCTGATGTTGAGCCATCTCTTCCACTATCATTGGCCATTCCTGAGTTTTCTGTCCAACTGTCTCTGTTACACTTGTTGGTGTAATGCTTACATCTGGATATTTTGGAAGAGGGTGCAATGGTGTGACTGGCACACTCAAAAAATCATTTTGACACAGAGGAAAGCACTAACATGTTCAACCCAACACTAAAAGTGTCAAAAATGCTGATGCAGCCACCTCTAAGAAAAATATGTACTTTAGATACCTGGAGTTACTATAGGATGTCCTGAAGGAATATATTCCAGTATAACAAACCAGTCATCATCCTCTTCCCTTTTTGCCAGTTGCAAACTCTCCTGCAGTGTTTCAACCTGCTGCTGTGTCTTCTCTAACATCTCTTCCTTCGGTTTTTCTGTCCTCTTGTCAACTACAGTCACCCATTCCTGACCCCTTTGTTTAATTGTTTCTGCTAGACTTGTTGAGGTAATGCTTACATCTGGGTATTGTGGAACCTGCTGAAGTAGGACTGACAAAAAGGAAAAAAAAAAACTTGACAAAACTGAAAGGCACTAACACAGGTCTAACACTGACAGTATCAATCATGGTGCAGCAGACTAAGAAAAACTAAACTGTACACCAGTTTTTAATAATATGATAGTAGTGCCCATAGAAATGATTAATCTGATTCCACAAGTGCATTGGATTAGTTGTGGACATTGAACTTATCCTTGCATGAGATATTTTAAAAGCAAGGGGAGTTGTTAGTTTCAGTGAAACTAACAAGCAGCAGAGCAGCAGAGTCTGGGGAAAAGTTTAGATACCTGGAGTTATACGTGGAAGTCCAGAAGGAACATATTTCAGTAACACAAACCAATCATCTTCCTCCTCTCTTTTTGCCAGTGGTAGCCTTTCTTGCACTGTTTCAAAGTGCATAAGTTTGTCCTCTAGGATCTCTTCCTTCTGTTTTTGTGAGGTTTCCTCTACAGTTGTCACCCATTCTGGAGATTCCTGTTCAACTGTCTCTGCCATGCTTGTTGCAGTAATAGTCACATCTGAATATTTAGGAACATGTTGCAATGCCATGATTAACAGAAAGAAAAACAACCTTGACAAAAAAGGAAGGCAATAACACGTGTCCTGTACAACAGTGCATTTGTCAACCATGTTGCTGTAGCCATGTCTAAGAAAAATAAGTTGCAAACAGCTTTTCATTATATGGTAGCAGTTCTAGTAGAAAAGATGGATCCAATTTGTAGAAGCCCATTGGTGTAGTTGCTGTCATGGAAACTGAGCATTTCCTTGCATAGGGTAGGTTAGCTTGAAAAGCAACGCAAGTTGTAAGTTTCATATATAATTACATTTCAGTGGTGTTTGGGGAGAACAACAAAGGGGAAAGCTTGGATACCTGGAGTTACCACAGGAGGTTTTGAATGGATATATTCCAGTAGAACAAACCAATCATCTTCCTCTTCTCTTTTTGCCAGTTGCAGCTTCTCCTGCACTGATTCAACCCCCAGTAGTTTGTCATCTAAAATCTCTTCTTTCTGTTGTTGTGCTGTTTCCTCCACCTTCTCCACCCATTCCTGTGGCTCCTGTTTGACTGTCTCTGCCAAAATTGTTGTGGTAATATTCACGTCTGAATATTCAGCAACCTGCTGCAATGGCGTGACTAACAGAAAAAAAAAACACCCTTGATGAAAATAAAGGCACTAAAATGTCCAATACAGCACCGCAAATGTTCATCCATATTGCAGCTGTCTAGCATAAGAAAAATTAGTTGTAGAAAACTTTGTATAACAGGCTAGTATTTCAAACAGAAATGATACGTCCAAATCTTAAAAGCGCACGTGTTTAGTTGCATGAGATCCAGCTTCTATTTGTATTTGATAAGACAGCTTGAGGAGCAAAGTTAGCTGTGAGTTTCATACAGTCACAGTTCAGCAGCATCTGGAGCAGAGCCCATGAGGGAAAATTTTAGATACCTGGCATTATAACAGGAGGTCCTGAACGGATATATTCCAGTAGGAAAAACCAATCATCTTCCTCTTCTCTTTTTGCCAGTTGCAGCCTCTCCTGCATTGATTCAACCCCCAGTAGTTTGTCATCTAAAATCTCTTCTTCCTGTTGTGCTGTTTCCTCCACCTTCTCCACCCATACCTGAGACTCCTGTTTGACTGTTTCTGCCATGGTTGTTGTGGTAATATTCACATCTGAATATTCAGCAACCTGCTGCAATGGCGTGACTAACAGAAAGAAAAACAACCTTCACAAAAAGGAATGCACTGATCTGTCCAATACAGCTCCACAAATGTCCATCCATATTGCTGCTGCCTAGCATAAGAAAAATTAGTTGTAGAAAACTTTGTATAACAGGCTAGTATTTCAAACAGAAATGATACGTCCAAATCTTTCAAGCGCACGCGTTTAGTTGTATGAGATCCGGCTTCTATTTGTATTTGATAAGACAGCTTGAGAAGCAAAGTTAGTTGTGAGAGTTTCATACACAGTCACACTTCAGTAGCATCTGGAGAAGAGCCCATGAGGGAAAATTTTAGATACCTGGCATTTTAACAGGAGGTCCTAAATGGATATATTCCAGTAGGAAAAACCAATCATCTTCCTCTTCTCTTTTTGCCAGTTGCAGCCTCTCCTGCACTGATTCAACCCCCAGGAGTTTGCCATCTAAAATCTCTTCTTTCTGTTGTTGTGCTGTTTCCTCCACCTTCTCCACCCATTCCTGAGACTCCTGTTTGACTGTCTCTACCATGGTTGTTGTGGTAATATTCACATCTGAATATTCAGCAACCTGCTGCAATGGCGTGACTAACAGAAAGAAAAACAACCTTAACAAAAATGAAGGCACTGATATGTCTAATACAGCTCCGCAAATGTTTTCCCTGTTGTAGCAGCCAAAGAAAGAAATATCAGTTGTAGACACCTTTGTATAATAAGCTACAATTTTAAGCAGAAACGATACGTCAAAATCTTAAAAGCAGACAGGTTTAGTCGCGTGAGATCCGGTTTCTACGTGCATTTGATAAGACAGCTTGAGAAGCAAAGTTAGCTGTGAGTTTCATACACAGTCACATTTCAGTGACAACTGGAGAGGAGCACATGAGGGAAAATATCAGATACCTGGAGTTACCACAGGAGGTTTTGAATGGATATATTCCAGTAGAACAAACCAATCATCTTCCTCTTCTCTTTTTGCCAGTTGCAGCCTCTCCTGCACTGATTCAACCCCCAGGAGTTTGTCATCTAAAATCTCTTCTTTCTGTTGTTGTGCTGTTTCTTCCACCTTCTCCACCCATTCCTGAGACTCCTGTTTGACTGTCTCTACCATGGTTGTTGTGGTAATATTCACATCTGAATATTCAGCAACCTGCTGCAATGGCGTGACTAACAGAAAGAAAAACAACCTTCACAAAAAGGAAGGCACTAATGTGTCCAATACACAAAGCAAATGTCAACAGTGCTGCAGCAGACACACCTACAAAAAAATCATTGTAGAGGGCCTCTTAAATGAATCTACTTCTGATTGAAAGGATACATCTTGCCCATAAAAGCACATGTTTATTTGATGTCACAAATATAGGACTTGGACTGGTTATGTGAGGTTGGGAAGCAACAGAAGCTGTGAAGTTCATTTGCAGGAATGTTTAAAAGGCATTTTGGGAGCAGCACAAAATTTAACATTTGGATACCTGGAATTACAAAAGAAGGTCCTGAACGAATATATTCCAGTAAAAAAAACCAATCATCGTCCTCTTCTCTTTTTGCCAGCAGCAGTTTCTCCTGCAGCGATTCAGCCTGCTGCAATTTATCATACAACAACTCTTGGCTCTGTTGTTGTGTTGTCTCCATGATCGTCACGTAATCCTGAGATGTCTGTTTGATTATAGCAGCTCCATCTGTTGCAATAATATTCACTTCTGGGTGTTCAGCAACATGTTGCAATGCGATGACTAACAAAAAAAGAAACAACCCTGATAAAAAGGAAGGCACTGACACATGATCAGTACAATACTACATGTGTCAGTCCTGTGGCAGCACCCATGTCTAAGAAAAATAAGTTGTAAACAGCTTTTAAAAAATTGGTAGCAGTCCTAGTGGAAAAGATGGGTATAATTCATAGAAGCGCACTGTATTAGTTGCTGCTGTGGATGTTGAACCTTTCCTCACACTGGTTAAGTAAACTTAAAAAGCAAGAGGAGTTGATAGTTTCATATGGAGTCACATCTCGGTGACATTTGGAGAGCACAGCATGGGTAAAAATTTTGGATACCTGGAGTTACAACATGAGGTCCTGAACGGATATATTCCAGTAGAAGAAACCAGTCATCTTCCTCTTCTCTCTTTGCAAGTTCCAGCCTCTCCTGCCACGATTCAACCTTCAGCAGTATGTCATCCAATATCTCTTCTTTCTGTTGTGTCATCTCCTCCACCTTCTCCACCCATTCCCGAGACTCCTGTTTGACTGTCTCTGCTACACTTGTAGAGGCAATGCTTACATCTGGCTGTTCTGGAACAGGCAGGAATCACATGACTGACAAAAAACTCTGACAAATGGGAAAGCCCAGTTAAGCACCATTTAATAATACTGAATCTCCTAAAATAAAATCTTTATATAAAAGATGGCTTCAGCACATAATAAAGATATTTTTTTGTAGTTGTACTTTCTGCAGGGTGTACAAAGCTTACACTGCAGATGGAGGACCATCTACCTAACTAAACTCTTAGCATCCAACAGGTCTACCTTCTTATAGTCTTAAAAACAAATATACTATAGTTTTTTAATTAAGTGGGGGAAAAAATAAGTCAAGAACAAAATCAATTTCTGCAGTAAAAAACCACCGCAGTAGAAGATGGTCCATAAGCACACACTGTTCACCCCCCATGCCCCCCCCCAAGAATTAGGCAGCCTGCAGTTAAACTATTGCTTATGATGGAAAACATTTGACACTGAGGAAAACAATTTTGTCACCGATGGGATTTTGGCAAGCAGAATAATGTGTTTCCAGGCTGTTATGTTTATGTATATATGATGTTGCTCAAGCAAGCAGTTTGCTGCTTAACAAACTACCTACCAGCAGGTGAAGCAACTAGTCATAATGCAATTACTAATGCATAGCACAGAGGATGGTAACAGGTTAAAACAATATTTTAATACTCTACAAAAAAAATCACTTATTGTTGTGTTAAGCATTACTGCTTAATGATGACATTCACTGCTTTCTAGCTGTGTCCCCAAGGCTCAGGTGTAGAGCACTGGGTTAAGCATCAGTCAGCAAAAGCTTTTAGTATGAGAAATTAGACAGAAAGGCTTCAGGGGAAGAAAGCAACTCTTGGGTTCTAAATGAGCATAATGTGACAAGAAACAAAAGATATGTGATTCAGCAGGACAACTCACTCAGCCTCCTGTAACTGGTACTTCCATAACTGCAACCTGACCACTACATCAAGCCATAAAAAGAAGATATCAGAACAATTTTGCTAGCGCACTAATGAAAGGAAGTTACTGCTAACTTTGCTCCCAAAGAACTAAGAACTGTCGAAAAGAAATCATCGCAGAGTAAAATACCCAAAAAGACTGCCCTGAATGTTTTTGAAGAAATTTGTATTCTGGCCTCACATTCTGCTTTCAGCTCTAGCAGTTCACTGTCAGATGAAGAGTTTGTAACATAGAGGAGCGAGATACCTGACGAGATGAGCCACACGAAATATGAGCTGATTGTTATAACCGTCCAACTAAGTGCTATTTGCTACTGAAACAAAATGTAACAATTTAATCAATTTCATGAACAGTTTTGAAAATTAAACCATCAACGCTGAGAACAGGATCTCTGCTAGCAAGTATTTGGACAAATCAACAGCTAACCTGGTGCAATAAGTCGAGCTGTTTATCCAAATAAAAATGGACATATTGGAAAACAAAAACCTTAGCAATAATTTCAATGCTGCGGTCTTACTTGGGGATGCTGAAGGGAATAAGTTGTTGAAAACAATTTCTGTATGATGAATTAAATTACCATAAAATTGTTATTTGATCAGAATCAGTCTTTCTCGACTGATATAATAGGTCTGTAATTACCAATTTCATATGTTGGTGCAGAGGAAATCGTGTGTGTAGTAGACAGAATTAAAAAGGAATAAGTACAGGTAAAAAAAATAAGTGAACCCAAAGTCGCATTGGTTAAACCAAGAAGGTAAACAGAATCAGGTGGGCAAATCATTGGGAACCAAATTAACCAATCAAAGGAAAAAATGTTTGGGCAGGACTCTAATAAATAGAGATAAGAAACCTAGGCAGCTTGGCATTACCCATACAGGTCAATGCAAACACACTGTGCCAAGAGGAATGGAGAGCTCACAAGACATCAGGAAGAGGGTAATAAGAGCACTTTGGTCTGCAGAAGGCTATCAAATCATCTCAAAAACATCTGAGCTCCATCAGTCAACTTGGAGGCAAATAATTTACAAATGGAGACCATTTTCATGACAGAAACCTGGCCTAGAAGTGGACACTGTTCCAAAATATCGCCAAGATCCATAAGAAAAATAATAAATCAGGTAAAAGCCAACCCAAACATAATATCTGAAGAATTGCAGGCCTCCCTTTCTGCATCTCAGGTAAGTGTCCATGGTTCAACAAGAAGACTACTGAATCAAAATGGCATTCATGGGAGGATTCCCAGGAAGAAGCCTCTGCTGTCAAAAAAGACCCAAACTGCCTGAACACGAGTCTTGAATTGACCTTTTTTGTTCACAATCAAAACTGCTGCGTTTGGAGAAAACCTACCACAAAAAGAATGTTATCTTAACAGCTAAGCATGATGGCAATGTCAAGATCTGGGGCTGATATCCCCCCTCTGGACCACCAAGTTCTGAGATGCAGCAGAAGTGAGGACAGGTGAATATCAAAAAAGTACATTATGGTTGGAAGAATATGCAATAAATAGTCCACAGCAGCCTGCCCAGGTTATAAAAAGTTGGTCTCTAGTGGGTCACAATATTAACCAAGGTTTAATTAACTAGAACCCAAGTTATAAGCCATACATGATTGGTTAGAGAAAGAACTTTTTGGTTTTAGGTGGGTATGTGCAATGGGGTTAGAAAAAAATCTGTGAATTTCCTCCTTCATTAGTTTGCAAATTAGCTGGTTTTGTTAGTAGGAGAAAGTAAAAACCATAATAAATTTCAGCATAGACAAAATGTCACTCAGAGTAGTTCACGCAAAGTAAGGTTACTGTGAAGCATTACTCCTGGATACCTGAGGAAAACAGAGTGAGCGGCATTTGGGTGCCTTCGAACAGAAACGTCCAATCGTCTTCTACTGTCCTCTCATGGACGGGCTGTGATGACATGGTCTTGTGAGACTTACCTCCAACTGTAAAGGTGGTGATATATTGAAGGAAGGCCAGAGAATATTACAGACATGAGAAAGACAAAAATACACAGCACATTGATGTTGCATGCAAAACACAGAAACCCACTGGGGTTTACTACCTTGAAGGCAAGGTGACAAAACACACACTTACACAGAGACAGATACAAACAGACCTCCATCTAAGCTCCGAGATGCCCTCTTGCTGGCCGAACGCTGGAAGTGAGGGGCGGGCCTGTCAATCATGGAACTGGCCTGGCGGGTCTGTGCCTGGGTGCGACCACTGTAGCGGAATTTCGAGCCCAATGCCAGGAATCTTTTGGGAGTGGTGGCTTCCACAGAGGTCAGTCTGTAGGACACAGACAGAATGCACTCATCCTAATGATACTATACAAGCCAGCAAAGGGAACTTCACAAGGGAACTAACAGCAAAGCCTACAAAACCAATCTATCTGCCCTGCTCATGAGACACCCTCCTAACCCTAAACACAGTGCTTAGTTTCTGTTTTCCTTTGACTACAATGGTTCTTCAATAATTATAGGTGATTCCTGCTCTATGACACTAATTTGCAAAGAAATGGTGAAATGTATATCAGTGAATAATAAGAAAACATTATTAATGTAGGCTGATGTGACATAATTAAACATGCGAAACTCATGAAATTCTACTCAGCTTTACACCTTTTTGAATTGCATCAGGTTTGGTCAACAAGTATAGATATTCAGATCTTTTGATTGTTTTTCTTGTACTTTTCTAATCACTAATCATTTATCTTACTAATTCAAAGAGTAACAGTTACTGACAATTTCATTTAGGATGTCCTACATACAGTAAGTGATGCATCCATTCGAGTAACACGATTCAGCTTTACAAGGAGTTTCATTTTATACCCCCAAATTCATGTCACAAAACATATCTTTGATGAACAAAGACTTTCACAGGACTAACGAAAGCTAAGTTATGTTACACACATTCATTTAGCAGAGACTTTTCTCCAAATCAACATAAAATGATTAACTAGTATTTAGCAGGCAGCTTTTTCTTCAGTGCATAGATACACTAAACACTAAAACCATTCGACAATTTATATAAAAGAGCGATGTACCACACTGACTCATTCACACATTCACACAATAAGGGCAATTTAGTACCATCAATTCACCCAAAACGTGTTTGGACTGAGAGAGGAAACCCACACAATCATGGAGAAGGATTTATTCATAGGGGGGCTTTGTATATACACAAAAGCAGTCTGATAGCAGTCAATAGCTATTCAATAAGAATCTTTACAAGATTCCTCATGCTGTACCCACCTACCTCCAAGTATGACAGTGACAAGAAGAAAGACTCATGCTGGCTTGGATGTCACCCAGAATAACATACTGAATGTTGGGGAACCAGGATAATTTGAAGGGCACAGACCAAATAATACGGACCCGATGGAATGCTACTACATAAACTCTTTTCTCATCCCATGTTTTTCCTGTTGGTAGTACCTTTCCTCAGACTTAGGCCTACAATCCAAGGTCTGGGAGTTTGAGAGTATTTTCACTATTCCTTGCGCTCTTCCAGACTGAGATCAATTATATAATTCCAGGAATCTGTCGGAGTCACACTTCCTGTTTAGGGGCCACAACCTCAAGGACTCTTTTGACCGATGGGACTACTTAGGTTTTTACCTTCTACATTCCACTAGTTCCTCCTTCAGTCCCTGGTGTTTGAACACTTTCCCATATTTCCTCTCACTGATATTACTGTCACTTGAAATCACCACATCTATCACTGCTGCTGTTTTTCCTCCTTACCTATTACTACACTATCTGGCTGGTTAGCCATTACCTGTCTGGATGTGGAAATCTGACAAAATCTTAAATCTTTTGTCTGCCAGCACTCACCATGGTTCCTCCCATTCAGACTTTTTGGTATTTTCTTTAATACGTGCATGCATGCTACCCATTATCAGAAGGGCTCTCTCTCTCTCTCTCTCTCTCTCTCTCTCTCTCTCTCTCTCTCTCTCTATATATATATATATATATATATAATATACACACACACACACACACACACACACACACAGAGCACTGTGCAAAAGTCTTAGGCACCTGTGGAAAAAATGCTATATAGCAAGGATGGTTCCAAAAATAATGCCATGAATACTTATTAATCAATAAACCTTAAAAACCCTAAAAAGTGCAGTAGACAATAAAAACCTCAATCAAATCAATATTTGGTGGGACCACCCTTTGCCTTTAAAACAGCATCAGTTCTCTTATGCAAACTTGCATGCAGTTTAAGGTAGAGGTTGGTAGGTTCTTTCAAATATTTTAAGGAACTGGCCACAGTTCTTCAGCAGACTTTGACTGTCTCTGCATGTCCTCCCAGACTGACTTGATCATGTTGACATCAGGGCTCTGTGGGGACCATACCATCTGTTGCAGGATTCCTTCTTTTTGCTCAAGATAGTTCTGTATGACTGAGATTGGGTGTTTGAGGTCATTCTCAGGCTGCACAATGAATTTGGGACCAATCAGAAACCTCCTTGATGGTAGATAAGAATCTACCTGTACTTCTCAACAGACATTGAAGTTGCATGCCTAAGACTTTTGCACAGTACTGTGTGTGTGTGTGTGTGTGTGTGTGTGTGTGTGTGTGTATAAACCCTATATATATATAATATATATATATATATATACACACACACACACACACACACACACACACACACACACACACACATACATGCACACACATATATTGATGATAATGCATTTTCTGAGAAATGGTTTGTAAACAGGCTTTATCTCTATATTTATAAAGCTGAAAGTGTTTTTTCATGCGCAGCTTTGTTTTTAAGGCAACAGACTGGAAATGTAGCACATGGGTTCTTCTCACACAAAGTTAGGTTTTTGTGTGGTAAAGGTCATTGAACTTCAGAAAGTATTTTGAAGATGTCAAATTTGGGCTCTCAGAGAAGTATTAATGGCGTCACACACAACACGTAGTAACATTAAACACAGAATACGTAATCATGTGGGTGGATTTTCTTGCCACACACACACACACACAAAATGAGTTTTCTTGTGCCACAACTACAGGGTGGATACAACACACATGACTTAATACAGGCAGATCAATTTTTTTGTTATATGTCTGGAAATGAAAAATTTAAAAGTTAAAAAATATGCATGATACACTGCTGCACAGTGCTGTAGTGCTAGTGATGTAAGGATAGTATAGTTTAATTATATACATTTTACTTTTTTCCTTTCCCGTTGACTAGGACTACTAAATACAACCATTTTAACAGTAAAGCGATTTGGCAATTAAATAATATGTAATTACTTTTCACCTTTTCACCACTACTGGTTTTTGACCCAGGCAGCCCCCGTTAACACAGCTAAATCTGATACAATTTGATGTACGAAGCCTGTGCAAACCTTTTAGGAGTTGCCTCAATATCAGGGGGCATGTGTACAGAAAATAATTCTTTATTTAAAAAATTTAATAGCAGCAATTATTTGCAGTCGGAGAACAGACAGGCCCACAAAGTTTAATACATTCTGCGTGGTTCACGGTGCTGTTTGAGGTGATGAAACAGGTTAGTCATGCTGCTAGATTTGGTAGCAATCTTTTTTGAGCACAATTTACAAGATACCTCACTCTGTTTACCATCTGAACTCTTGCAGTTAAACAATTAGCATATCAATGAGAGTGAAATTCTTTTATGACCTAAATTTTCTTCCCACACTGTCTGCTTCTCAACCACTGCTTATATGAGGGTGTCTTCCATGTTGCTACTTGGTGACCTGACCGAGTTATCATAAAAATTTTGGTCTCAATAACACAGTAAGCGGAACATAATACTCTTGATATAGTGTCATTTTATATTACCTATAAAATTATAGTGAATACATGGCAAGTATTCCATGTATTGCTCAGCCTACCAAAGCACCTATCCAAACAAACCCTCATCATTTCTTCATCCCTCCATCTCTTCTGGTGCACAACAACAGAACCTGGAAATACTTCTTTAGCCATCATCGTTGTGTTTAAATATCATCATGGACAGCAGCTATTTTCCATCAGCACAGCAAGCCATAACAACCAATGTGTGATTTCTCATGACCACTAATGCGCACATTCACTGGCTTTACACCTTTTTCATTTAACACTGCAACATATTGGAATGTCAAAAGTCCCTCATTTATCCCATTTACAAACTCACTCTTCCAGTTCAGCCGAGCATGATTTCAGGCCACTGTTTGCATTCTATGTTTTTTCATTTGATGCAAAGGTTCTTCATCCTTGAGCCAAAATCTCACAAATTTCTTGCTCAAACTACATTCAGCTGCATGATTGCTGTTTTCAGTTAAAAACTATATACTACTTACAACTTAACTTGGCAATATAGCTTTTTAGCTTTTTCATGGTGGTGTTTTAAGCTTGTTATAATCAACTAATGAAACAACCAATACAGGCAAAATGTTATAAAATACAGTACATTTTTTTAAATATACGTTACACCGAAGTAGAAGTTGAACCAGATCATGTGGAAAAGAAAAACACGGTAAGTTGTGTTCCGTTGAACTGGATTCGAAATTACACTGTAGACAGTCTGTTGCTGGAGTTCCAGGACATCCAGCATAAACAACCAAGCTCACTAACCCTACCTGAAGAAGGTGTGGTGCTCCACACACACTTTCCACAGCTTCTTGGAGGCCCTGTAGTTGGGCAATTTGAAGCCAATGGTGCTCTCATACTGTTCTTGCTGTAGTAGAAACAGGGAAGTAAGACAACGCTGAGCTAAGTTGTGTGTTGCAATGGTCAGTTAAAATAACACTTAATCTTATGTAAAATTCATTCAAATATAATTTTTGTTACCTCAGAAGAAATAGTTCGCAAAATTAATGGTGACCAAAGGGGTGCGGAGGACAACAGAGTGAAACGTAGCACAGCAAGAAGAGTGTGTACCTCTGATGGGCGGATCTTGATGAAGAAGCTGCTGCGCTTGTATGAGATCTTGAGCACCTTGGGCCAGGGGAAGCGATTGATCCGTAGTTTGTCCTTATACACCATCAGCCCACTGGAGCAAACTCCTAACATGATGTCCACACCCTCCAGATCCTACATTCAGACATAGGCAAAGGGACACACTCTTTTAACTTTCACATGTACAGGAATCCATCAGTATCTGAATCTAACTCATCGCTCAAAACATCAGAGACGAAATTGTGGATACTGAACACCTATTTCCCATTATTAGAAATAGAAAAAAATAGATAATGGAGTCCCTGCCCATCTAAAAACACCTATATAACTATCAACCCCAGATTTCACCATGATAAACACTGTTACCTAATTAGAAAACACAATGTTTTATTAATTTGCATTAATAATGTGGTTATAACGTGTATAACACGTCGTACAATATACGCAGCACTGAACAATTCACGTGTTAGTGTGGAGAGGGTGTATGCGTGAGGAATGCAGCAAGAGTTCAGTATTATCTGATGTTTAAATAAGGGACACAAAACACGTCATTGACGTGAGAAATGGCATTTAAATAAATAGGATTATTTAAAAATGAAATGTGATATATTTGCAGTTATGGAGCTCAAACACGTTCAAGCAAAGCAAAACTAGTGGAAACAGTTGATAAGACACTGGCACGGCTGCACACGTGTGCAAGTTTTAAATATTCACTTAGGATAAATGCGTAACAGTAAAAAACATTCAATATTCAAAACTATACTATACACTATTTAATTGATTTTTTAATTTATTTAGATTTTTATTTGCATTTAGTTTTTTTATTATGTATAAGCTTCAAATAGGAATTTGTTGTAGGAAAAGTTCCGTTTGCATACCAATAGTTAGTTATTAGTTTTCAAAAGCCGTTATAAAATATGAAATTAAAATTCTGATATAGAGTTTGGATATTGAGGGATTGTTGTAGTTCTGTGTTCTGAAGGGCAACTAGGGGTAAAAAAATTACTCATGGATGCAAAATAAAAATGCATTTTTTGTCCTATTTCAAATAATAGGAAATAGGCATTTGGTATCTGCAATTTTGTATCCTCTGTAATTCCAGGGATGAGTCAGATTCAGATACTAAGGGATTCCTGTACATGTTAATATCAAAGCTGCCAGAAGACCAGCAACAGAATATAAGCAGTACTATTACAATTCTAGTTATCACCGGGAAATGTTCTACTGACTGATCATCATCCTTACAGATGGAACTGATCACCACTAGAAGGCACACTCACTCTTCCTATGAAGACACCACATTTTGTACCACCAGATTGCATTGCTTTAAAGTGGCATTGTCCTTGTTAAATCTATGAAAGCGGCTTTTATGAAAACTGATATCAGAGGACGGTGAAACAGCTTCGGCAGAAACATTGAAGTATGATCTGTTTTACCCTATGTGGTTCTACACCAACAATTTACAAGTAACTTCTATAAATAAGGCACACTGCAGTGATTTCCTGTGTCAAATTTTTTGTATATGTATGCAAATGTTTGTCGTGTATGGTCAAAAGTTAGTAGTTAATTTACCTGAGCTGGAGAAGAGAGGAGTAAGATAGCAAATAGGCCCATGTTCTCATTTTACTATTGTTTGTTTTTTTGCTGCAAAAAGTTAGCAAATTAAGCTGATCAACTATTCCTATAATACAACTCTGCACTGGCATTATCAGCTATGTTTCCACTGCAATCATATGTATTGTTTGCTACAAATTTTGTCTACCATCATATATAATGCTATGTTTCAAAGACCTGATTTATGTGCAGTTTCTTAAATGCAGTTTATTACTTTATTACTTTATGTGAGTGCATGACTCTAAGACCAAAAGTCCTTACCGTCTTGCTGAAGTATGCTAATAAAGCATACTTAAAGAGAAACAAAGCAGGCTACAAACATACATTTGGACATACAAAAAATTCTTTGGAATCAGGGTTGTTATTACAAAGACTACTAACTGTAGTGAATTTGGAGGACTTATTTTAATGTATATGATCCTGACCTTGAAAACCTACCATGTGTACATGAAAAAAATAATCTGAATAACAGTTCCATTTGATTAAGTGGAATAGAAGCTTTAAAAATGAATAAAAAATACAGTTATGATATCGCTGATGTTTTTCTTTAACCTTATTTCCTTGCTGAATTTTGAATTAAGAAATGTATAGTAAAAGAATACAGAAATGAATTTCTCAGAATGACAGCTTACTTTGGCTTGGTGAAGATCAACTCCATACATAGAAAGCTTCTTTGCATTCTCCAGGAACATCATATCTGCTTGGGCTGGAGTCATGGACCTGAAAGGACACAAATTGTCAGACAGACACTTACCATAAATACATCACTACAACCAATAATTTAAACAGTACCATTCAGGTACTTATTGCTGGTTTGTGCATGATCATGCAGCTGTCAGGTACATGTATATCACTAAGCCAGTTGGTACATTACCTGTAAGTGCGATGCAGCTCCATCACCTTTTCTTCCAGCTCCCTGGTCTGGTTGGGGGTGATGCGCATCTCCTTGATATAGTCGGAGCTATGGAGGTCCTGGTCATAGTCACCCAGCTCTGACTGCACAGCATAGGAGCCGAGCAGGGCCAATGTTGCAAAGGAGCAGGGAAGGCTTCCGCTCAGGATATCCTTCCGTAGCTGCAGACATAGGTAGTACCTGTTGGTCACACACATAGAGTCCAGAGGTCAGACAGCAATTTGAAAAAAATTATAAATCTAAGTACATGCTTCTGAAGTTAACTGTTGTTGGGTAAGTGCTGACTTTTAACAAATTTATTATAAATTCCTAAACAATGGAAAAAGGATTTTGTGGTGTCTGTATAATAAATGTGCTACTGACGGGTTTGTGAAAAATACTGACCAATAAGCTCATGGTCTATGGTCTTAGTTTTTGGGTTATACCTAGTACATGAGCATATGTACAGAAAGGAGAGTCACCTTGTGATGTCTTCTGTCAACTGAGCTGGATCAGGTGGGTAGAACTTTACGTTGAAGGTGAAATCAAAAGTAGAACCTGCAGATATGAATCAGTTCATTTCCCTGTAAACAATGTAAGTCTCTCTGGAGAAAAGCATCAGCTAAGTGAATAAATGTAAATTTATAAATGTAGTAAGTTGGCAGTGAAATACCAGTATACAAGGAAACGGTGAATGTTTATGATCACATGTCAATAATAATGCAAGTTATGACCGAAAGAATTAATTTATAAATCTGACCCATATAACATATCTCACCTTGCACCTGTTTACGAATCTCCTTGGTGAAGTCCAGCCAAGTCTGGAAAATAACAGAGGACAATATGGGGGAGGGCAATAGGAGGGGGGACAGAAATCCCACTATGTAAAACAACAATATGTCACTGAATGTCCAAATGATATCTAAAAAGCTATATGGCAGAGAATGTCAGCCTGTCACACAGTCTAAGTGCAAAGCAGTTTTCCTATAAGTGCTTGACAAGTAGATCTATTGCATATTTCACGGGTTCTGACATAAAGACAATTTTTTTCTGTACATGGTTCTGATTAACTTTTCATGGTCTAAATACTGGCAACATTTTAACATCACTATGCTGCCATTGATGTTCATTTAACAAATTATTTCAATGTTAATCTTTTTTCCCCCAATTTTTTATAAAAACTGACATTCTTAAGTGTCTCACGGTAAAATTGTATAGCAATGCTTTGTTTTAGTACAAGACTCAAAAGTAAAGGGTTATCAGTAGTTAGCAAAGTTGATCATACAGCCCTATATATGAAGATCCCAAGAAAAAAGTTGGTTATATTGTAGATCGTGAAAAACAAATGAAATGTATACTAAAAAACTTTTGAAACTTTTGAGCTGAATGAACATGATTCTAGTATGCTTGCTAACTGTCAAATTCAAAGGAAAAAAAATCTACCTGGTGTGGTCTAACAATTAAAATACAGCCATGATGTCACTATAAACATCCTATAAAGATTTACTGCAATAAGGCAGACTGCAAGTAAACCGTAAAATACAAAAAATATTCCTGTTAATTAAGACAGCAGTACTCCTACTGCTAAAGCGGAAAGAAAACCCAATACCTTCTACATTTTGAAAGCCCCTATGAACATTCTTAATGCCAAACAGAGGGTTGGCAGCAGCAGTTGATATACATTTTTTGTCTATTTTGTAAGACAAGCAGGGAGGAGCAAAGCAAGCTGTGCAGCTGGATGGAACTGCACAATGTAAATGACCTACTCAGTACAAGCCTGCTTTATTAGAGGTTCAAAGTTCAATGGTTTTGGACAAATATGCTAAAGTGGCAACGCCAGGCACTCATGTTTTTCTTCATTTCATCCCTCCCTTGACACGAACAGAACCATGATTCAGCAGTTGTTAACTTGCATATCCAAAGCTCTGTGAGGCATGAATGACTGAGTACACAAAGGCAGATCTTGTCCCTGTGGACACTTTTGGTTGAGTCTCATATTCAGTCTCGTCCATCCCTGAATCTAGAAAATAACTGCTTCAGGCAAAACCCTTACAAAGAGATAAATTATAAAAAGCTACAATTGCAATTCTGAATTATCACCTATATCGTTTAATTTATCATCCTTTTTAACATCAATATCCCCACATTCAATTAAATGCTTATTTTGTAACGCAAAATGCACCAAATTGCACAGACCCTTCCAAACTCTGAAGTATATCCAAAACATGAAGGGGATGACCAGACTTGGTGACATATTCTACCTTCAGGTTAGGTGTTTCCCATATGGCCAGGCCAAAGTAGTCCCTCTCCAGCAGGTTGAGATGGTCACAGACCTTGATGAAGAGCTCCTGGCCATTGGCATGTTTCTGCAAAGTGAAGAGCAGATATGTTCATTCCAAATTCAAAACTATGACTGAGCAGCCCAGGTGCCATGACACAGTAGCAATACCCACTGTGCCACCAGTCATTATTCACCCCCCCATAAAACCTTTAACACCACAATTTTGCTGTGCAGATTCAGATCTGAGGGACTAAACTGCAAAAAAAGCATAGTGACAGCAGCACGCCTGGCTATGGACCAGGTGGGACAGTGGTGTCTCTTACGTCCAGCTCACACTCATACAGAGTGTCATCCAGCAATGTGACTCGGCACCACATGTTGCGGGACCGACGTGTTACTTTGGGGGCCCTGGGTTTCTCTGGGGCTTTTGTCTCCAGCCCCAGTTTGTTCACACTGTCTTCCTCCCTCCTCCCTTGAACCTCCTCTTGCTTGTTTCTGTCCTCTTCTTTCCCTCCACCCTCTACCGAGTCTTTCTCCGCATCTACCTTGTCCTCTTGAACAGGCTGCAAAAAAAAGGAAAGATGCCTCACGTTATGCAAGCTATTGATCCATACAGTGGGGCACAAGTACAAGACGACTCTGCTAATCTCTACATTGTTATAAACTGCCTTCTCCTGGAAACTGCCTCTACAACTTATAAAAATAGCATTAACAGTGATTACGGGGAAAAAGATTCGTTGGAAATAAAATGGCATAACATTTGTTGCTATGAATGTGAAACAGATTGAAAGTTGGATACATACAAATTTGTGAGCCCTTTGAATTTATCAGTATTTTACCATTAACTGATCCTCAAACCGATCTAAACTAACTACAGAAACATATGACCTCAAAATGTCTTACTGCTGCTAATCAGTTTTGCACATCAGTTTGGGACTATATTGGTCCATTAGTCTTTACACAACTGTTTCAGTTCTTTGATATTTTGGGATGACTTGCATGAAGAGCTTGCATTAGGTAATACCACAGCATTTCAGTGGGTTTTAGGATAGGCCTGTGACTTTGTCATTCTGAAAAACATACGTTTCAGATCATAGGTAGATGCCCTGACATTTTCGTGTAGAACTTGCTAACTCTGACAGTGACTAAGGGCTATCCATCTTCCTTTGCATTGTGAACATGGTCTATGGGAAACTTGAAACAGGCAGCAATGCTTTACTTTTTGAAGAACAAGGGTTTCTTTTTATGGCTTTTTCAACGTTTTCCTTACAGTGTACTTAAGCGAGACATTAACCAATAAAAAAGAAACCTGGGTACTTTAGCAGCTACCTTAAGTTTCTTTGTCACTATTTTCAGAAACTTACAGCACAATTCACTCTCACAGGTATTGAAATTATTCCAGTTGTACATTATCTGAATGAATGTTGGCTGACAGAAGGCAAATTTTTTAAAAATCCTTTTGTATCTATTTTAACCTTATAAGCGGCAATGATTCTTCTGTGGTCCTCTGAACTTGTTTTGATCAGAGCACATTACACTTTGACAAATGTGTTATGAAAAAAACACTACTGCTAACCAAACTTTACTTTAAAGTAGATCACCTTAAAGTCACATTTAATGACTTCAGTAGAGTTTATTCACCTAAAGGTTCATATACAGTACTATGCAAAAGTCTTAGGCACCTGTGGGAAAAATGCTATATAGCGAGGATGGTTCCAAAAATAATGCCATGAATACTTATTAGTCAATAAACCTTCTAAAAAGTGCAGTAGACAAAAAAACCTCAGTCAGATCAATATTTGGTGGGACCACCCTTTCCCTTTAAAACACCATCAATTCTCTTATGCAAACTTGCATGCAGTTTAAGGTAGAGGTTGGTAGGTTCTTCCAACCATTTTGAGGAACTGGCCACAGTTCTTCTGCAGACTTTGACTGTCTCTGCATGTCCTCCCAGACTGACTTGATCACGTTGAGATCAGGGCTCTGTGGGGACCATACCATCTGTTGCAGGACTCCTTCTTTTTGCTCAAGATAGTTCTGTATGACTGAGATTGGGTGTTTGAGGTCATTCTCAGGCTGCAGAATAAATTGGGACCGATCAGAAACCTCCCGGATGGTAGATAAGCATCTACCTGTACTTCTCAACAGACATTGAAGTTGCATGTCTAAGACTTTTGCACAGTACTATACATTTTCAGCATATACAACATTTTAAAAATCTGTTCAAAACAGACATGAAAGAGCACAACAGACCATGTATTTTTGTGCTCTTTTATTACTGTGGTTTAGATGACGATCCCAAGGCATTTTATGAGCAATAAAAGCCAGAACATAGCACAATGTAGAAGCGTGTTATCCTGAATGTTACTGTTCAAGCTTGCCTAAACAGCTTCCAATAGCAGATATTAAGCTTTACAATACAGTCTACAGAAAGGTTTCTAAACTCATAATTCAACACCTTCCACAAGAGCAAAATAAAAATAGGCTTGGAGAGACTGCTATTAATTAACCAAGCGTGAAACAGAAAATACAAGTATCCCCGAGATACAGGTCTTTTACTTAGGAGTTTTTGCATGTACGAGTGAAATTTTTTAATACCCTTTACCATGTCACAAGCAAATATGAGGCTGATTTACTGCAGGTACAAGCAAGAGGAAGTGAGCACAGGGGGATTTCAACGTTTTGGCTGACATCCACTGTAATGCACGAGTGAGGGGTACATTATGTCTGCTGAGTTGGATGGCATGAGCACAAATTGGTACTCACTAGATAAATTTAAAAAAAAGTTTTTTGCCTGTTTTTCCCAGTGGGTGGTATCTTTTCTCAGACTTGGGCCACCTACCATAGGCCTGGGAATTTGGGGGTACAGCTCAGTATTCGTGCTATTCCTAGTATTACACTGAACGGGACTGAGATTGATATTATTGCTGCACCTTCATTTGAAGTTGTGCTCAGTGATTCTCATATGTGATCTTCTGATGTCATCTCAATTTATCTAGTGCAACTGTATTATTATTATTACTACTACTACATTGCTGTGATGGACGAACGTCTTGTCCGAGGGTAGTTCTGCAGCATAGTATCCAATGATTCCAAGATAGGATGCCTGATCAGGATTGAGTGGTTAATAATAATGGATGATTATTAATGAAAAGAAATTTCTGTTTTTAATTTAAATGTTATTATGTAGTTCCACTTTTGATGGGCTTCAATGTTAGTTGAAAAAACATGTAGGTGACCTGGGGACACGGGAAGGTTTAAAATTTTTTCCCCATAGAAATTACTGGTAATTATAACTCTAATTCAAAAGCTTTTACTTTATGAGCTGATTTCCTGAAAGACATTATGTTCCTAAGTAGAGGGATACCTGCATGAATAGATTATGGAAATGCACCTGGACAGGCCCTGGAGTAAAAACTGCACCTGTAGTTATGCTGTGTTGTCATTCTGTTTTTCCTGCTCCCTCAGAGGTCATTGGCTGGTGTTTTCCTGTCTTATCTATTTTATTATCATGTCTGTATTTGTACTGTATGTTTGTAATATACATTTACTGTGTGGTGCTAGCCTGATTTATGTTACACCTGTAGTTGTGCAAACCAGCACTACAGCAATAAATTTGCACCCCACATCTAACAAACAGATACACACAGCTTCACACACATAAGGTGCTCCCACATACAAACAGAAACACACCTGGGTCTCTGCACTGCTAAGTGACTGGAGGTCATGAGCAGTGTCTCCCTCTGTGCGCAACTCAGGCTCAGGGTCAGCGATGGGGGCCTTGAGGGGCTCCTCTAGGCTCTGTCTGTGCTCCTGCTCCTGGCCTTTCTTGCTTTCAGCTTTCTCTATCTCGACTGCCTCACTCTCAGAGCACTGTGACCGACGCTTCAAGAAGGAGGGGAAGAGGCGTGAGAGGCCGCGGCCTGCTGAGCTTCGAGTGGGGGGTTGTGGGACTGGCTCCTCCAGGGAAGCCCTTGGCTCCTGGGCTGTAGGTGGTGACCGCTCCAGCTGCTCCGACTGAGGCTGGCTGGCCTTCTGCTGGTTGTCCACCTCACCCACTACACTGACTTCAGTTGTCATGGCAACAACTGTAAGAGTAATGGATAGTTAGATGTAGCATCTGCAGTCTGTTACAGTCACACAGCATGGCGTGATATAACCTGAAATTTAGAATGTTATCTTCATATTACGATTACAAGAATTGAGCAAGACAGGTTTTCACAACAGATACTAGGAGCAAATTATCTTTGAAGTAACATTCTCTCCTACAAAATTGTAATCTTGCCTCTGGAAAGACTGTCTTTAAAAATTTAGTCCTCAGCCTGGAACTATACTTTGTGCACTAGTCCAACTGCAGAAGAGAATAAATACAGAACTCCCCATCTATATTTACAGCAACCAGATCACTCTATTATGTCCTTTATTACCATGTTGCCCCACTGACTGATGACAAAGTAGGACAGAGATTACCCCACACTTTCAAGACAGGGCTTCCAAAACCCAGCCATTAGGTACAGAAAAATTCAATGAATACACATGCTTTCCATTATCCCGACATGTCAACTTGTGTTTAGGAGGGAGACAGATGGGCACATACTCAATGACAGCCAGTGTATCTGTGATGCCGTTGGCAGGAAGCAGACGTGTGCAGGCGCGAGTTAGCGCATGAGGTTTATTAGCAAGAGAAGTTCCAAAATCGTGGTCAACACACAGGGAAGGGTCAGATCCAGAAGTCAACGTAGTACCAGAAGTGGTTGGGCTAGATCAAAGGTCCGGGACAGGCGAGAGTCGAATACCGGAAAGGCTGACAGGAAAAATGCTCGGTATGCTCAGTGGTAACATGGGCAATACTTCGCACCGGCGTGTCGGGCTACACAGGTTTTATACCTTGTTCGGGGAAAAAAGGAGCAGGTGCTGGCAATTGTGGAGCTGGGCAGAACAGCAGGCAGAGCAGGGGGCGTGACAGTATCTGACACTAGAAGAATCTAAGGGTGCTCTCTGTTGAGTAAAACCATTACATTTAGATTATACTACACTAAATTTCCTCCTCAAATGACTGGACTAATAGGAGATCATTCCAATGTATCATATACATGACATTTCTAACTTTTTTTGTGTACAGCAAAAACAACAGTTGTTTCCAATTGTTTGTTCAGTAAAATATATTTTGTTTTAGGGTGTATTTACATCTTGAAATACTTGAAATATTGAAAATGATTAGGTTTTTTTTATTTTCCATTTCAGCCATTTCCCTACCACTAGGCAGGAAAACCTACTTATGATCTTCATGAGATGTAGGAGGCTCATGCAAATAATACAGTTCCTTTTAATTCTGCATTTTCAATATTCCCAGTCCAGTACTATCATCCACTATTCAACATGAGTCCTTAGGCAAGGCTCCTAATGCTACCTCCTCCAACCTCCTAACATAGGAGTCACTAGAACAAAGACAGTCGCTTGGACGTTGTCAGAGTAACCAAGTCCACGTCAAATATTGGGGAACCAGGATAGGACAGTGCTAATTGGGCTACTGGAACCAATGAAAGATGGAAAAGAAATGATCGCATGGATTTGATGCTATTACAACACCAATTCTAATACGAGAGGCTACATAAAAGAAATGAGGGAATTACGAATAAGAAAGAATCCATCATCCACAGTCACAAAAAACAACTAGTCACCCAGTACTCAAACCTAATGAAAAGAAGCCTCCTGTTAAGACATAAGTTGATGACATAAGATACAGACACCAAGGCTGAAATCCCCTGCAGTCACATTCAGAATCCACACAAGCAGAATCCAGAAGAGGCCTCATGATGAAATGTGTGCCAGAGCACATGCCAGCTACCTTGCATGGCCCAGCTGCAGACATAGGAAAGAAGGCCATATCTAAGCAAGCTACTGCCAGCCACCACTCTAGCCTTCTTAATCTTGAGGGCAAGTTACCATCAGACAGCATGCTAGCAGATATGAATGCAGCAGTATCCACACTCCCAACTACCACCATAACTGACACCTACAACCTGGTATATGCCACAGCAGCAGTAATGCTAAAAGCACTAGGCTTCAAAAACCAAGAAACCCACCATACTGGATACCCTCCCTGGAAGCTAAAACTAGAACCCAACATAAAGACAGCCTTGGAAGAAGAACGTGAGCAAGCTGCCTGAGCTACATAAGGGTAACATGACAAAGGACAGATCCTGGCTACTGAGGAAGTACAAAAGCATGACCATTGCTGAGGCCCTGAAGTCTGCTAAACAAAGACTAGCTGCACTAACAACCAGACTGCAGAAACACAAAAGAAGCAGAAGCCAAAAGAATAAATGCCCTCCTCATCAAAGAACCAGACTTCAAGTGTACTCTCAACTGCAGTCCTACAAAATATCTGCTATAGATCCACCAAGACCCAAAAGAGAATAGCAGTGGAAGAGCATATGGAAGAAACAATCATTACACAACAGTGCACTGGGGCTCAGAGACCTGAATACAGAGTGCCACAGTCTCCCAGAGCAGGAACCAGTCACCCTCACAACAGGAGATATCCAATAACACAGGTCACAAATATGATGAACTGGGCAGCACCAGGACCCGACATGGTCCATACTACTGGCTGAAGAAACTTACAGCTCTACATACCCACCCACATACCCACAAATTATCCAACTGCTAACTGCAGGCTCAACCACTGACTGGCTAACCAAAGGAAGAACAGCAATGTTCATGAAATATTCCACTAAGAAACAAGCACCATCCAATTACTGTCCGATAACCAGTCTATCCACACTATGGAAGCTCCTTGCTAGGCATCATAGCCAGCAAACTAAATGCAGAAATACGTGAACGCTGTCCAGAAAAGGGACTGGAAACAACAGCAGCTGCTTAAAACACTGGTTACTGATAGACAGAGCTGTCTACCAAAATTCTAAGATAAGGCAGACCAACTTGGGCATTGCCTGGACTGATTACAGAAAAGTATATGCTCAATGCCACACAAATGGATAATAGAATGCTTAGTGCTGTACAAGGTCAATAAGATGCTAATAACCTTCACAAAGAACTCAATGGACCACTGGAGGGCAATATTAAAATCCAACTCAAAGAAAATAAAAAATAAGTGACCATAAAGTCTGGTATACCCCAAGGAGATACACTATCACCACTGTTGATCAGCATAGACCTGAACCCCTCAGCCATTACTAAGAGTGGTTACAAATAGAGGTTCAAGACTGGGGCTACCATCAGCCACCTCCTGTACACGGAGGACATCAAGCTGTATGCCAAGTCCAAAAGAGACACTGACTCCCTGATCCACCTGAACAGAATCTGCAATGAGGATACTTGAATTGTTGTTTAGAATACAGAAGTATAGTAAGATGATAGTAAAAAGAGGTAAAGTGATGAGGACAGAGAGAGCTGAACTACCACAAGGCTACATAACAGATGTACAGGACATCTAAAAGCACCTGGGGATACTCCAATCACTTGGGAACTATGAGGCAAAAACTAGGAAGACAGCAACATCTAAATATCTCCACAGAGTAAGAAATGTCCTAAACAGCCAGCTAAATGGGTAGAACAAGATCAGAGCCATTAACACATACGCCCTGCTAGTCATCAGATACCCAGCTGCCATAGTAAATTGGCCAAGAGAGGAAATGGAAGCTTCAGACATCAAGCCGGGAAAACTCTTTACAATGAATGGAGAATTCCATCCAAAATCCAACAGCCAGACCGTACACCAGCTGGAAGGAAGAAGGAAGGAATTTGGAAAGTGTGACAACTATCATGAATGAGACACTGCACATCATGAGTACATTCAAGCAATGTCCCCTATAGATGAGCTGCTAGGAGAATATCAAACAGATAGGGTATGTGGACAGCAGGGAAGTAAAGGAGGTACCTTAACAGGATAAGCTTCTCCACAGAAAGTACCACCAAAATACAGCAATGGTGGCCGACAGGACTGAAGGAGATTTGAGATGCACTAATCATGGTAGCACAAGAACAAGCACTCAGCATCAGGTCAAATGAAAGTGAACCAGATCAGACAAGACCCCAGGTGCAGACTGTGTAAAGAAGTCCCTGAGACAATGCAGCAATCTCCAGCAGGAACTGGAGAGAATGTGGAAGGTGAAAACCAAGGAAGTCCCTCTGATAACAGCATTTGGGGCTGTGACCCCTAAGCTGACAGACTGGCTCCATCAGATCCCAGGTATGACATTACTGGTCTCAGTCCAGAACAGCCCAATCCTAGGAACAACAAAAATACTGTGCCGTACCCTCAAACTTCCTGAACTGGCAGGAGGTCCAAGTCTGACAAAAGTTACCACTCCCCACAGGGGAAAACTGGCTAACTAAAAATACGTTTATATATAATGCATTGAGATTTATTTCCCGAAAATCACTTTGAATGTTTGAAGTAACAGATTAACCAAATTAATGATAGTTTATAGGAATATGACGTAACATTTGACACTTGCTTACTAAATCTGCATTGGTATAATAACAAGCATCATCAATTTAATGAAACAACAATGTATCTAACTTCAAATATTAAAATAATGTGTTTTTTTTACAGTTTGTGTTCTGCTTTCTCAATGTTTTAATTGTTCTTAATTCTGGAAAACATTGAAAAGGAATATCTGATTATTTCAACAGCATGATCTTATATCTTAATATCTTATTAATTGATATTGCAATTAAAAATTACGATGCAAAAACTCAGACAGGTTCACTCTACTTCGCTAAACTTTCTGGGACTGATGGGAGTATATAAAATCCTCTCTTCATACTGCTTCATTTATGGCATAACACTTTCAGCTCTACCTGAATTACACTGAAGCAGATAGTACAATATACAAACTGTAAAAAAGTAGGTATCTTCCAACAGTTACAGGTCATTGTTTCCTCACATCAACCATGTATATACATATTTTCAGGCTATGCAACAGTGCATCTAACCCCCATCTTTATTTATACGAGAGCCAATCTATAGCGCTTTGTACTGAAGTACAGCTGGAAACTGTAACAGTACAAGTTGAAAAAATGAAGAACAGCACTCACCATGTCAATGGACCTCTTCTGTCCAGCAGTTGGATAAAGGAATTTCAGGAGAAGCATCAGCAGTGTTTTCTTTCCTACTCTGTTCTGCCTCTAGAGTGCTTGGTGCACTCATATCCAAGTACTATGTTGGAAGCCACTTCTACACAATTTCCCATTAGCACATGAGGCAAACTGGCTGAATGGGTAAGTAAAGGGGGTTCAGCCAGGTCAATATTTTATGAAGTTATACACAATTAATGCATGTCTCCTTAGTTGAATTTACTTCAATATGTGCATATCTGTGTATTCAGGCTTGGTTGATCTTTTCTGTCTGTTCTTTAAGGGGAGAAAGTGCAGTTATCATTTCAGCTGATCTGCCTCTCTTTGAAAAGCACCATTCAAATCTTTTTTCTGTCATAAATTAGCCCTGTTGTGAAATGGTCAACCAGCTGAAAAAACAGATTTATTCAACCTCCAGCTCACATGGTGTTATAAGGACCAGGAGTAATTTTGTGAGAAGTGAGGGGATAGATAGCTGCACAGCCACCTTGTAGATTTATAAGATAGAGGTGCCATATCTGCTGGAAGAAATAGGCGTGAAAGAAGAAGGGTGGTGAAAGCATACAAACACGTGACATCACATCCTGCTTTGTGTTCATTTCAGACCATACGGTTTATACTGACAGATTAGTAACCCATTCATGCTTTCACCGCTTCATGCTGCAGTGTACACTCTCTGTAGAGTCTTTAATGCACTATGTGGCCTTTAAGACCCAATGAGCCAGTCAATCCAGGGACAGGTCTCTTTGTGGCGCAACCCTGTGACAGGAATTAGCAGCACCCTTCCATGTACAAATATCTCGCTCACCAAAAAGCAGCATAACTACCTAATCCTAAAATGCACTTGGGTTCAGTTCATTCCTTTATACGTGTGCTTATACCCCCACGCTCTCTGGAGAGCTAACATAGTAAACACAGTCTAAAAGCATTACTGATAATTAATTCATGGCCACGTTACTAAATTCTAGTGGGGATATGCAGATTTATGGGGTATTCCTGTCTTCAATTTAAAAAGCAAGAACGTCAAAGATTGAGAGCACAAGATCGATACAATGACTCTGGAACGCAGTAATTCATCATAGGTTCAAGAAAGAGTGGTTAAAGACATGGGTTTGGAACCAAAGCTGAAATCAGTAAGTTAAGTAACACACTGTTTTAAACTGAGTAAAAAAGGCCTAAAATTTCATAACAAAATGTTCAAATCAACAAATGTATGCTGTGTAAGTTGGTAGGTCTATAATCCACTCCTAAGCAAATAAATTATATAGTAGCAGTGGTCTGCTTAGGGAAGAGAAGCTCAATAGCAGCAATTATTAGAGCACTGCTTCCTGACACCCCACTGATATACAGCATTTATAAATAAACCTTATTAACCCTGAGAGGAAAGAATGTTACTATTATTTATTGACTTATTTATTATTTACCATCAAAAGGGCAGGTTTGTCATATGTGGAGGACAATTCACAGTGTATAAAACACTATGACACTGGCATAATATATGACATTTAAAGCACTACAATCTACTTTTTCGTACATTCTCTATTTAGAAGACAGATTACTTACTATGTTGTGTTATGTGAAAAACTGTTTCTGTTCAACCTTTATTGTCTTAAAAATGTGCAGCATAATGGAATATAGACACAGCAGAAAGTGCTAATTACAGCAGAACCAGGTCAGCTGGGCATTGGCACAGGTTAATGACACAGGCATCACATTACTTTGGCAAAGATAAATGTACAACAGCAGGAGAAATTAGTGGACCACCACATGGTCTGGGAAGGACAGCAGGTGCCATATGCGGCAAGCAATGTTATAAGATTACTCCAATCTAGAAAGTAAACAGTAAACGGCACTACACTCCATACCACGGACTTTACATTAAAGCAATTTGGCAGTTTATGGACTGCTTGGATAGGATGGGGCACCAACTAAAAACCCTTTGTTTGTGGCACTACGATAAAGGTTGAGTGCCACACGAAACACGGAAGGACATTTTTTAAGCAAAACTTCAATTAAGGCAGCATTATTATTTTGCATTTTTGCAATTTGCAAAAAGCAGAATTCTAAGAGGAAGAAGAATGGCTATCTGTGGGTTTTCATACAAGGTCATGGGTCCAGTCTTTCATACTGCACAAAATCCAAACCCATATTCAGTACAGAGCCTTTTCTTTCCTCTACATGTCTGATACTTTCACATCCATTGAAGTTTAATTTAAGCTCAGATGGACCCCATAGATCTGGACTTCACTGCTGTGACAAGAATGGAAAGCAGCCCACTGGGATTCTACCTTGGGCCTCACAGTCCTCAGCCAGATTCATTACTTGAATGGAGAAGAGACTTTTTGTCTGACAGCCAGGTGTGGACAAGGATATTGGGAATATGCAGGCACTGTTTTGGTCACAGTCCCTTATAAGTGTATACAGATTCATTCACCTGCTGCTTGTAACAACAATGAACAAACAATCTTTTGAGAATCCAAGAAAAAAATGACTAAAGAAACAGAGGTATCAGGAATCTGCGTTAACAGCTTTTAAATATTTGGGACAGGTTTTTTTTTTAACATTTTGACCATCAAACAGGTAGAATCCACATGGACAACAGGTGGACAATAAACAAAGTTAAAATATTAATAAATTCAATGTAAAGTGACAAGTACCACGATAATGAAGAAGCTGTATTAGCACTAACTGCATTACCTGCATTTATTTTTAGAATCATTTTCTGGTCTTCTGGTTCAAATTTTGTCAAAAACGAAGTGACAGAGACACAACATTCTGTGATTTCTTTATCCTAGAGCCATTTTTGCAAGTATACTTCCTTTTATGTAATATTCTTGACTGCCTTACCTTGATTACAATTTAAAAGGATGCTTTAAACCCATAAATGTATTTATTTTTTTCCTGCCAGCATCCGCCACTAGCAAATCCACAACACCGCTACTCTCATGCACTATGCACAGTTAAACTGCAGCACCTAAATGCTTTCTAAATGCTACTGCTGACTGTTTCACATTAGCTCATCCACAAAAGATGAAAAGGCAAACATAAAAAAATCCAAAACAAAAGTCCCGTGATAGCAGGGTGCTGACAGCGATGTCAGAGCTTTAGCAAGGCTTTAAATTCATCAGCCCTCGGTCGGATTAAGGTTCTCTCTGTCTCACTCACACCACAGCAGGAGTATGTGCAGCACAACAAAGCTTTAGGACAGTTAAGCCATTTTTTTCAGCTTCTATTGCTGTGTAGATTTACCTAGATGCTGATGCTTAAAGGTTATAAAAATGGATCAGTAATCAAACAGAAATGTATTTACAATAAAATCATAATAAAAATAACCTTTCTAAATCACAGTATCCCCAACTGCACATTCCTTATATCAGTTCCACAAAGTTCTATATATAGGTAATACTGTGTAGTAAAACCACTTCCAAATTATTAAAACCAAATTCCAAATTCAGTTACACCTGACTTGTGTTGCCACTGGCAACAGAAATCTGTCTTGCATGAATTTCTTACAAAAGGATTACTGGTGTCACACGATTGACAGGTATCTCTGACAAACGCTAACTAAATAAATTGGTAAATTGACAAATAAGAATAACAAAACTCACCTGAAGAAAGCACAACAGCACAGCTCTCTGAAAGCTTTAGAATTACTTATACCTAATACTGTGTACAGCGACTTGAATATTGTATTGAAAACAATTGTCACATTTGATTGAATCACAAATGGAAGATTGAAATACATTGAAAGTCAAAAACACTGAAAATTCAAGATTAATTATATTAAGGTAACACTGTTTTCATTTTTAATCTGAAACATACTGTTTTGCCTGCGTTTTCAATCTCCCTACATTAAGCCAGAAGAGCCACAAAGCCATCTTGATAGAGCTACAGAGATAACTTTAAACCTTTCGTGATCAATATACATATGTAACCCAAAGCATCCCAGCTATATGCACACTGTTCAAAAGTGATTCTGGTGAATTGCTCCAGGTAGATCACTTTAGGTGAATTACACTTGTGATAATTTTCGAAAAATACCAAGTTTGTTCATTGTGACTCATATCAGCACATTCCAGTATTGCTTTGATGTTGTGTTTAGGGACCACAGTGCTGCTAAAATTTTCACAAGCTTCACATTTTTTTTTACCAGATTAAACAGGCTTTTCTGCATTATATCATTCCATCCATTGTCCCTGCTCATGTGGAACAGCCCCACAGTGTAATGCTGCTACCACCATATCACACTCTAAGAATGATGCTTATAAATTCACGGGCAGTGTCTGGCTTATGTATGGACGGGTGGCAAAAAAGAAGCCATTATTTAAAAAGAACCATCTTAAACCATATTTGGCACTTCTCAAGTGTAAGCATGATCAAGCTAGGATGTGGAGAAAAGGTTTTGGGGCAAGATGAGATCAGCAAAAAGCTTGTAGGCCAAAATTCAAAGCACTATGTGTGCCATTAGTGATTCAGTAAAATGAGGGAACTGGTCAAGGGTATGAATCAGACTGCTGAATAGTAAATTTGGTTTGCCCTCCATTTTTCCTTAGAGATACCATGTAAAATAACCAGCTGGTTATGAGCTTGTCTACCAAAAATAATTTATACAGTATGACTTGGTTAGTGGAACATGTCAGAGTAAGTAATGTCTCGTTTGTTGGTACCAAAAATTTGTTTCCAAGGTCCCTAAATAACATTTTAGCTTAACCATGTTCAAAATAAAACAAAAAACCCATGTACATTACAGATAGGGAGTTTTTAATTACACGGTTTAGCTATAAAATGTTGTATCAAGTACTTGGAATGTATTATTTTGAAATGTTGATTATATGTCCCTGCTGGGTACCCATAGCTTCTGTTCCGCAATAAAATGCAACTCACCTGTGCCTGAGTTCATATCACACGATATATTACGTCATCTATGTTCCAAGAACCTGCCATGATGTCTGAACCACAAGTAGAGAAATTTTTAATTGCCCGCCAAACGTGTGTGAGAGGGACCTATTGTGTCTTTGTTCTCTATCCGACAATCTCAGTGTTTTAGTGTTTAGTGTTTTACATTTTTGGGGGGGGGTTAAAACCAATTATAATTTTTCTCATTTAAAACAACGGGAAATAGGATTTTGTTTTTCCAGTTTAAGTACAGTGTTCAGGAATGAATTAGGAAAATAATCCAGGGTATGACCATACTTTGCTCAAAACCTTTGTATAGCAAGATTACAGTCCTAACTACAAACTACAAACTGCCCTCAACAACGCAAGGTAAGCAATTGTACTATTACAAGAGTTTACCACCTCAAAATAATTTACAAAAGAAAATCCATATGTCATGAGCTAAGATATCTCCCCATCCTTTGTGGTTAACTGTTTATTCTGAGCAGGGTCGCGGCAGTCCGGAGCCTGTTCTGGAATCACTGGGTGCTAGGCTATGAAACTGCCCCTGGAAGGGACACCAATCCATTGCAGAGTGGCACTGTGTAAGGAAACCAGAGCACCCAAAGAAAACCCATACAGACACATAGAGAACATGCAAACTCCACACAGACTGAGCAGGAAACAAACCTACAACTGACCAGCCCAGTTGCCCTGAGGTGGCAGCACTGCTTGCTGAGCCACTGTGCTTCCCAGAAATAAGATATATTTCACTTTTATAATTAAATAAATAATCAACTACTCTCTATCTATTCAAGCATGTGTTAACTGTTGGATTAAAAGACAATTTCTTTGTATTTCTGGCACGTCTAAGCAGATGGATTTGTACAGCATAATTCAGCACAAGTGAACAATTCTGTGAAAACTGGCTTTTGGGGTGATGCGACAAATTATACTGCAGTTTTCTGCTGAAAAATGCAGAAATCCATGCAACTCAACTCCTAACTATGATTGCTACTCTGCTGCATAGTCTGTGAATCCGATACCAAAATTATGAGTGACAAAGTTGTTAATAAACTTCAGAATAGTGAAAAACTATTTGCTAAATATACAGGAATATCCTCTTTTTTATTTTCAGACTTTAAACTAACATGCAGAGTACTGAAATGACTAATAATTATGCTGTAATAACTAAAAAAAACAAATGAGAAACATGGAAGTACACAGGACAGTGCAAGAGACTCAAAAAGTCAAGTATATGACAAGCATTCAAGTATCAAGAATAAATACAGTCTTCCAAAACTGGAACAAAAATTACAGTTATAAATTTAACTTTAACTTTATTTAAATTAAATTAAATCACTAATCACATCAATTCAGTACACTGACTGGATAAACTGTCACCTTGTAAAACATACAGATGTTCCAAAACTAGCTGTAACCCTGTTTTACATTTACATTTATTAATTTATCTATTTTTCTTCAAAGCAATTTAGGCTATTAAGTAACTTACAATTATTCAACCATTCATAGTTAGGTGATTTGAACTGGAGTAACTGAGGGTAAGCAACTAGATCAAGGATACTACAGCAGGAGGGGAATTCAAATTTGAGTCCTTCAAGACCATGGGTGACAGTTCTATCTTCCATTAACCTGGGTGTGACACTTTGTTTTACTAGGCTCCACATTTAAATATTTCAACATTTTGCAAAGAGTTACCACAATGCACCAGGTAATTTATTAAAATGTGTCATATTTAAAGAAAAAAAAAAACATAAAATCAGTCACTGTTCACAAGCAGGCACAGCAGAAGTGCATCAGACCCAGCGCTGTTTCAGGGCACACCCATGTCTCCCCAGGGGAGACAGATGGGCGTATGCACAGCTGTCCCCAAAGACAGGGGAGACAACAGAACAGGACCGGGAGAGAAGAACCCTTTTTTCACATCTAATTCTATATACACCTTAGATTTTATCTCTACACCAATGAACACCTGAAACAGCTATGTGTTTAACAATGTGACACTATCCAAAGTGTGCGTGCGTGTGTGTGTGTGTGTGTGTGTGTGTGCNAAGACAGGGGAGACAACAGAACAGGACCGGGAGAGAAGAACCCTTTTTTCACATCTAATTCTATATACACCTTAGATTTTATCTCTACACCAATGAACACCTGAAACAGCTATGTGTTTAACAATGTGACACTATCCAAAGTGTGCGTGCGTGCGTGTGTGTGTGTGTGTGTGTGTGTGCGTGTGTGTGTGTGAAAACAACATGGTTACAGAAGGGGTGTCTACAGGGTTCGCTAAGCATATCAACAAAACAAGAAGTTACACGAGGGTAAAAATAAAACACATGCCATGTCCTACATTAATAAAAAATTTCTATCATATGCACTGGTCTGTCATCGGTTTTGTTTGTAACTTGTGAAAGTGCTCCAAGTCTGTCAGCATGACACAGCACTGTATAATAATAAATTGCACTGTGTACAGTCTTAGAAGCAAATGAAACCTATATTTATTTTAACTTGATTGGCTTTATTAACTATATATTCGCGACTACTTGGTTCATGTGTAAAATCATAACATCTATAAAATTGTTGTGACCCAGTTTTGTACTGCTGCCATATATAAAAAGGCACCACTCTAATTTATAGTGAATTAAATGTAACAGGAACATAGTGTATTTTACCTGATTCTCCAGCTACTATTAGTGCGGGTGTCCTGGACAAGTTCCTACAGCACAATGGGGTTTCATCGGGAAATAATCGGGGGGGGGGGTGATAAAATCAAAAAAAGGCAGAACTGGGCAGAAACGGTGAGAACCTCATAGCAACTGAACAAAGAGAAGGTGTCAGAAGACAGGTCCGTTAGCACAGAGAACACAGCAAAGGAGAAAAGTTACTGTAAACCGCTAAACTGGTCATCCAAACCACAAAAATAAACTGACAAGTTCGCTACTGTTTGCAACGCAAGATCGGACTGAAATGTTTATAGTTATGTATGATTATAAATTGTTATACATTATATTTTTCAAAAATCTGTCCCAATATTAAAAAAACAATACTTCATAAAATACTTTTCAAAAAGCTATTTACATTGCAAAGCCCCCAGGTAATATTATTATTAAAGTCCGCTTAATTCAATAATGCTATTATTAAATGATGTTATTAACAAGTCAATAATAATAAGCGCCAGTGTTTATTCTTGCATCAAGTTGTATTTAAAAAGTAAACCTTAAAGCTGTTCCACACAAACATCAACAGAATTTCCGCACCCCTCAAATCGATTTCCGAGAAACGATATTTAACCGTTTCTGCAAGAAGAGCGTTTATTTTCAAGCTCTGCGTGGAGTGCATCAGTAACGGAGTCGCGCTTTAAAGATCCATGTACGAAAATGGCGCCGAATGTTTAAAAAAAAAAAAAAAAAAAAAAAATTAAAACCCTTCTTTACAGCCCGCGCATCATAATACACAATACTACCACTCTGGCAGCTCAATCTTACCTTTGTCCTTTAACAAGCCAATGGGAGAAAATCGGCAGCTGAAAAAATACTTTTTATAAATATTCCATTCACACACTGAATGATGTATTCACGTGTTTTTCCTCCTTTCTAAAGTGGTGTTTAAGGTTTCTAGTAAAGGGCGGGGCGACCTATGCAATGAGAGAACTTTGTTTAGAGAACAGTCCAATAAAAAAGCGGCACTTGCTGGGCACTGACCAATCACAGCAGAGAGGGGTAGTGTCCCACGGACAGCACCGAGGCGGCAGGTAAAGACAAACGGCCCGTGTAAAATTTAACCAGACTGTTTTGCTCAGCCTTAAAGCAGCTAGAAGTTGACCGTTTAAACGGTGTATGCAACACTTTAAACGTTACCATTTTAGAACAAGTTAATTAATCTACAAAACTGCATCATTTTGGCAGTAAAACTTTTTTTGATTGTCAGTCGAAATATGTAAATAATAATTAGGTACCAAGAGCACGAACAGTCACAGAGAATGAAAAGTTAATTCCAAAAATGAATCCATCATATCTCGTAAATTATGATTTTCTTAATATCAAGAGCCTGTGAGGAGCAATATATGAAATAAAACAAAGAAAAACAAAGCACTTAACTTTTTAACAAGAACCATGATACCATGTTGGTTTTCCAGTAAGGTAAGCCTTAGGAGTAGGAAAGAAGACTGGAAGTTTACATTCTTGTTTCCCACCTTTGCCTTCTCCACATTCTCTATCTTGCCCAAATTCTCCACCATCCCCACCTCCTGCACCTTCTCCATTCTGCCCAACCTCTCCACCATCCCCACCTCCCAAAACTGATCCACCTTCCCCATTCTGCCACACTTCTCCACCGACCAGGCCTAGCTGCACTGAGATGCACTAATTGGCATGATGGAGTTGCTTTTCGGCAGCTCCCTGGAGAACACCCATTTGAAAGTCTAATGGCGACACGGTTCAGTTTAATACAATAGCAGTCCCGCGGCGTCTCCACAGTGCAAGGTCCCACACACTCTTCTCATGCTGTTGTGTCTTCCTCAAGGAAAAAAGACCATCTCGCTCTGAACATTTCACTGTTTCACACTCTCCCGCTCAGTTAACATTCACCTGTTCTGATGTGAAACTGCGTTAAACCTCACGCATGCTTAAAAAAAACAACAGTAATGTGGCAGTAAGAATATTTTGTTGATCATATGCAATATTTTCTAAATACAGTCTACAAATGTACAATTTTTACAATATTTGCATTTCAAATGTTAATACAGTATTACATCTGTTCTCAGTTTCTCTACACACCATTAATAATGATTGTGTCATCAGACACCTTCCACATTGATGGAAAATCAACATATGAACTATTCATAAAATACTGACAACTGTGCTAAATGATTTGGAAAACTATAGAAAAATGATCGTAATTAAAGGAATATAACTTTTTTTAATCTCCTACACCTTGCTAAGGAAACAGATGAAAGGTGAGCAAAACCACAAAAATTTTGGCACGCTTGCACTGGGGTTGTGGGAGGGCAGGGGAGACATCTCCATAAGAATTTGGTATTGTTCTCAGAAGAGCTCGAGCTTGGTGGCTGACGACGAGCAGAGCAGCAACAACAAAAACAGGCAGCCCCACCTTGGTCTATGAGATGACAGGGGAACAGATGGGGTAGCTTGGGCAAGTTGCCGCCCTGCCCTTCCCCTCGAACACAGGGAGCAGGTGTTCAGGCAGATCCCCAATGGAACAGGGAAGCCAGACCAGACAGACACAGAGTCCCAGGAGACACACACACACACACACACACACACACACACACACACACACACAGTTTGCAGGCTGCCCCTCCTTCCTGCTAACCCCCATCTGCGAAGTGGGCAGGCCTGTGTAGCAGCTGAGCACAGGGCCTTTATGCGTGCCTTGCCCCCGCTGGCCCCCAGCTCTCCCAAACGCTGCACAATAGGCCATCAAGCACCTCCTGACCACTACTGCTCCCTTTGTCTCAGCTTTGGTAGCTATTGATCATCTAACAGCTGTTTTTTTATCCACTCACATTCATAGTTTGCATGCTGTAATTGTAAGTATTTTTAGAAGCCGTATATATCCAAAGCCCCAGACAACCAGAGTTCAGTGTGATTAAATGTGGAGGGGAGATGCAGTTTAAGGCCAACAAGGGACCATAATGAAAATCCCAGGGAAATCCCCAGGTATCTCTTAACATCTGAGATGAGATTAATTTAAAAAATTTCATACTAAGTCACAGAGAATTCAACCAAATAAAACTTGGAATCACCTCATCATTTCGTTCATTTGTTTAATTTGTGCACTCAATAATAAAATGCTACATTCGGTAAAGAAATGTCATCCATCCCTTCAGGCTGGCAAAGTTTGGAAAGTTTCATTTTGGACCTTTTTATGAATCGTCAAATTAAGGCATCATATTTTTCAGAAAATTCATACAAAAAATAACTGGGTAAATTTTGGAATATGTATAGCAGAAAAAGTAAAATATTTATCCTAAGACCATTAATTGTCCCAAATATAGGTAAAGATGTCCTTGCAGCCAGATCTTCTCTTATTTTCATTCATTTTTAACCAGCAGTGAGCAGTTGGTCTTGAGCAAGCGATTAAGGTCAGGGGTGACAAAAATTCCCAGACACCTATAACCAGAGACAGAGATAGGTAGCATCATTTAGCAGTACAAAGACAATTAGGAGGAGATTAATTTCATAACCTCAACGTTTACTGTGTGTATAGTTCATTTTTATTTTTAAGCATAGAGTATATGGTAAAATTTAATCAAAATTGTTGTTGATAAAGGCTGTTCCTTTAAAAAATAATAATAAAAACTCAGAAATGTGCTAAATTTTGTTGCTTAATGAAGATCAGGGGGCCCGGTCAGTGGGTCCCATGGCTGGCGGCTCCTTGTCAGGCTCTTTGACCTGGGATTCGATCCACTGCTCGGTGTGCTAATTACTACAGCTCACCCACAGCGACGGCACAACGCACAGGGTACACAAAGCCTATATGTACACATCTCAAGTACTTTAGTGTGTCATATGTACCCAGGTGAACACCTGCCCAGCAACTCAGGGTGTTTATAGTCCTCAGTGTCCTAGTCCACGGCCACCAAATATTGTTTTTAATGTGCACCCCTGTATATGCCAGTCCAACCATGAACTGTGTGTAGATCTGTCCTTCACCTTAACAAGGTAAACTAGCTCTGTTAAATCACCCCCTTACATGAATTCTTCTTATTGGTTACTTTACCATTATTTCTTATGGGGATAATATATAACCAGTTCTCAGACCAAAAAAATGTTAACTAAAAAACTTTTATCCCTTGACATACAAGTGTCTGACTTAGGAATTCTCACATGCACAATTGAAATTATTTAATACCCTCTACTGAGTTATGGCAAAATATGAGACTGAGCTTTTTGCAGTTACAGGCATTTTCAAAATTTCTGCCGTAATGGTAATCTTTGACTTATGACATTTCACCTTACAAGCTCATTCCTAAGACTGTACTATGCTTGCCTGAGTGTGTATGTCCAGCACTCATCCAGTACTGCCACATCCAATATACACTGAGGTGCTCACTGCTATTAAATGAGATTTTTTAAAAAATTTTTATATATATGTATATTTTATGTATGACAATAATAACAATATATTTTAATATTTGTAAAAAATTTATTGAAGATATCAGTTATTAAAATTGGTACTGTCATTGTCACCTTCTGACATTTCACATCTGGGCTCATCCCTTAGATCTCATCCTCTTAGACCCCCACTGTGAGATGGGGTTTGGGTACCACAGGTCTGCATACAGCAAAGATGCACTAACACAGTATCATATGTGAAATGTACACCACAGCTGAAGCATTTCTGCACAGCCACGCAAAGCTATATCAACTGGTCTGCTATTAAGAGGGAGCATTATGTGTATAACGTTGGTAACAACAAAAACCAGAAACAAAGCACATCCATATAAAGCTGCACAGTCACATGAGTACGGATTCTCACTGCAGTTTTCCCTCTATCTCGAATGCACAGACTGCAAAGAGTGAGGTATAAATATTTATATGCACCATTACTAAATAAACTATTCATGATGCTGCCTCCCTACTCTCACAGTTCTAACTCCAAAATGGAATCACTGCAAATACCAGTGACACACTTCTGTCTGCTCAACTCCAGTCTGCCATGACCTTCTTGAAGTTGCAGTGGAAATGTGTGTCTAGCAAAGATCTTCACAAACAATTGTGTACTACTGAAGCCATACATTTTGTCATAATGTTGAGCACCATGCAATACTGTGGGAGCCTCATTTTTGTTCTCCATCATTTCATACACAGATTCTCCTTGACCACTCTGTTCTCATGCTACACATTCAGGTGATAGGTCATTATTTCCTTGTAATACCAAACTGTACGAATGGGACCCCCCGCCCCCTGGTGGTCAAACTACATAATAGCCACTTTGGTGACCTTGTGGCCTTGTTCTGTCATACATCAATATTTCACTCTGGGTATCTGGGTTTCTTTTAATATTGCATTGAAAATCTGAGAACAAGAATTCAGGACCATTTGGCCTACACACAGGAGCACCCTGGTGAGAAACTCACTGAAATTAGCTGGAAGCTAAACAATCTGAAATTTAAAATTGGAAATTTATTTTAAAAAATAATAAATCATTATACTTTTTTACCTGCATCACTTTGTGTGCACCCTTCTCATGAAGCATAGTTTACTGAAGGGTAAAGTGTTAAGCCACCACTAAACAGCCCACTGTACAAGTTCACAGAAAAGGAGGCAAAGATTTCAACTGTCCCATTCTAAGAAAGAACCCAAAGAAGAGCAGTATTAGAAAATCTCAAGTAGCACGACAGCCGAGTTGTCAGAAAAGTTGTCACATAATTACTGTGACCTTCTTAATAAGAGAAGAAGCGACTGTGTGAAAGGGAGGCGAGGAAAGATGGACTCTCATAGTGTGTCCTGCCCAGTTGTGTGGCAGCGATCAGTGTGACAGTGGCAGGTGTTCAGGACAGATAACAACACGAAGGCAACCATCTCCTGCTTCTTCTCCCTAGTGCATTGAGGTTGACTCCACCTTTGCTGCCTCTGCTCTTACACCCAGTACCTCTATGTACATAATGTACACCTCCAGGTGCACCTGTGTAACACTACAGATGCAGTGGGCCTCCCTCTGGGAATTCTGACACTTCCAGGATGCTCACTGTAATACAGGCCTGCATTCTGCACCCTAGTTTTACTGCACAAGTTGCTGAAACATTCCATCCAGTGTTGGTGGAACAATATACCCTCAATTACAATAAGACTTCAATAAGCACTATCTCCAATAGAACTCTTTTTTTCAGTCTTCTGAGAAATTTATAATTCACTATATTTGAACAATTGTTTCAAAAAATATATTTTTTTGCAATTTTATATTTATTATCTACAAAATATACTGTTTCCTGTGTTTATTTGCCATTATTAATGGTAATTAATTTAAGGTATGTAACGTATTTTGTATTCTGTGCCACTGAGCTCTCACAGCTTCATTAAGCTTAGTTCCACTGAGTACTTCATTCTAAAGAACACATCTACACTGCTAGTCGAGGTATTACTGTATAGCAGTCTAAGGAGAGTGCCACTTCTTTGGTGACCTTGTGACCATGTTCTGTCATACATCATTATTTCATTCTGGGTATCTGGGCAACTCTTAATGTTACACAAGATACTGTACAGGAGCCATTTTTGTTAACAATGTCTAAGCTAGTAGTTCTTAAAGCCAACATGAGGGTGTTCCAAATGGTTGCAGGATGATTAATTAATAAATAAATAAATAAATAAATAAATAAATTTTACAGTGCAATATGGGGATTGCTATGCTTCACTGGCGCCTCAGTAATAGTAACTAAAGTAGAATCGTTGTGGATAATACAGTATCTATATAGGCTTAAAATATTAAGAGCCAGATCACGTCTAATACTCATACACTGCATAAAATAAAACCATTCCATGGTACACAATAAGACCTTTGATTTTGTAATAAAATGTTATTTTCATTTATATTTGTTGTTTCATCAAATAAAAACAACTTTATGTAAGCCATTAAATCCAACAAAACAATATGGATAAACAAAATGTATCAAAATGATTGGTGTTAACATTATATATATCAGAATATTCACGGTCTCCACTACAGGAATCACTGATCCATTCAGTGTGTAAATGAATTCCAAGACCACTTTGGGAATCATAGTGGGGCAATAAAGATGCAGACTGTCAAGATATTCATCCTCTGGCCTGCTGTGGTAACTAAGTTGTATATTTATTAAGATTGTTATCAAGTATTTTGAGCAACAGAGACGGATTATGTTTCACAAACAAATATCACTTCACTTTAAGTGCTTCAATATTACCTCTTACATGAAATAATGTTATAAATAAATGTTTGACAATAAGTTCAGTCATAGGTAAATTACCAAACATGCTCAAACTTAATTTTGGCCTGCTGAATTTTTAAATGGAAAAAAATATTTAGTTTTTAAAGGAACAAATAAGATTTTTTTACCTTAAAATCCTCTTTTCTTCATGTTAAAAATTGTATAAACTTTAAGTGATAGAAAAAGGTCTTTTTGAGCACATTGACACTGCTAAAAATTCTTATTAATAGTGTTACACATTTACTATTAGGATGTATAAAGTCGTTTGACAACATATTTTATACAAGTTATCTTGCCATTCTGTGTTCTATAGCACCTACACAGATTTTATTGTATGTTTACTACAAACAGAATAGGGAAAAAATGCAATGAACTATCTGCAAGAATGTGAGGGTTTTAAATCACTAGCCCATCATTTACACTAATCCAGTGTTCACCAGTACAGTGTTGGTTTCCTCATGCTCTGTAGAATGGTGCCTGATGCCAACGTGTTTTGAGCACCAAGTTCCTATAGCCTTGCTATTCTGCTGCACAAATTCAATCAATTTGCTTGAACACAGTAAAGCCACCAAAGTGGAGAGGTTGTAAATGTGTAAGACAGTTCTGTCGTTCATGCTTATGTTAGTAATCAGCATGAGAGTCATAATAAAACAGCTACAGAGCCCCCTGGGAGCAACACCTAATCAAAAGCCATTCAGCTGTTTCAGCTATTGCTCCCCGACTGTTGCAGGGGACGGCTAAAGAGCCCAGCGGCACCAAACCACACTGGTCCAAGACTGGGCTGCCCAGGTAGGTTCCAGAATGGGGAGAAGCCACAGCCAAACCAAAGAGCTGCTCCAGCTCATGGCTCAGACAAACTTCAATCCCATATCCATTCTGCTGAGCATTTTACATTAGTACATACAGCAGTGATTCCCTCAATTTTCTGTCCTGTCCTGGCCTGGTGACCCTAAACAATAGTCCTATGCCAATTTCAGCAATCTTTCATATTGTGCCAGTGAAGTAGTGCCCTCAAAACACTTTTGCTTTTTTGAGACCATCCTGCAATGCTCTTTTCGGATATATACCTGGTCACACATGAAAGACAGCTGCAAGACAAGCAGGATTTAGTGAAGGACATTTGCTTTACAATACTACTTGTCAACTTTACACACACACACACACACACACACACACACACACAGCTCAAATGTTTCCTGAAAGTCCACCTCTAGACTGAGTGTTACCTGGGCTGGTCTTGGATTCATATTGAAAGTGTGTCTGATGTAAACAGCCATTCTGCTAGACTTTCTTGTTAAAACAGGAACATCAGATGTCTTAAGGAACAAATGAAAACAAACAGATGACAAGGAAGAGGACTGAAACTGCCATCCATACTCACCGGGCAGAGGAGAGACACAGCATCCCACACAGACGGGAACCAGCGCAGTGTGGCACAGGTTAGAGGATACCAGAGGACAGAATGAGAAATAAGGGGTCAGTTGATGCACAGATACACTGGTCATGACACACAATGAGTGGCAAAGAAAGAATTTAAGAGATAAAACAGCTTTAGGTGCATCATATGCAGCTTGAGGACAGGAGGGGAACTAGTTAACCAGCCTTATGATTGTAGTCAATTCTTCTGCCATCACCTTCCCTGCTGTGTTAATATACACAGTGCTGTTGTCAACTTGGGGAAGTTTTCAGATTTTCTTGCAGAAACTGATGAATGATCCCAGAACTGGGGAACACGACCCCTTCCACCATCAAAAACGTGAAGAGTCTAGAGATGTTCAGAGGTGGAATTCTGCAGCTGAGCACTTCCAGTGTGTGTGCCATCAGTGTTAAAAGTGCTGATTGTCAGTGAGTGTGTGTTGTGGGTGTGTGTGCCGTCAGTGTTGAAAGTGATGATTGTCAGTGAGTGGTATCGCCCGTGCTGACAGTTAATGTTTGTGCTGTCAGTGTTGTGTTGAAAGTGTTGACTGTCAAAGTGTGTGTGTGTGTGTGTGTGTCATCTGTCCAACATATCGAATGTCTGTGTGTATTTGCTGTGAGTGTGTGCTGTTAGTGTTGTGTTGAAAGTGTTTATTGTCAGCGTGCATGTGCTGTGTGTGTTTGCTGTCAGTGCTGACTGTCAGCGGGTGTATGTGCTGTCAGTGTCAACTGACAGTGTCAGTGCTGCAGTGGGCCTCCTTTTCCATGCAGCGCATTAACAGAAATGGACAGAGCTGCAGTGCACAGATTATATAACACTACAGTAAAATGTTACTGACACTGTGTAGCACTACAGTAAATGGAACTGGCACGCAGGTGACATATAGGAGAAAATACAACGAGCCAATGACGTCAGCACTTTGAGGCACGCGGGCTTTTCCGACGTCACATGAGACAGTCGCTGACAGGAACATATTTTACCTTATCGCCTGTATCGATAAAAGTGCGCGCCGAACATCCCGTTACGTGTGATCTGGAAAAATAAGCCATTCATACGACGAATCTGGCGCCAATTCACTTAGTTGAGGCTTCTCACACTTATTTACCTCCAAATAACGCCACAAGTTGCTTTGCTGACAGACAGTGACGAACCCGGCAGTGAAACAGAACCGTGACGAAAAGGGGGTTCGGTTATCAATGACGAACAGGGGTTCGAACAACCGCGACTTATTTGCGTTGAAACCGAGCAGGTGCAGAGTGTCAACCAGCTCGAGACTCTCACTGCAACACTCATAACGTACTCAGTCCGTAAATGAAGCAGCGAAGCGCGTTCGAAATAGATGTAAATACTGAAATAAACAACAGTGTACCTGTTAACCGGTTGTGAAAACCTTGTCCGAAGAACGGAGTTGCAGGAAAGGGCTGTAATGTCTCTGACAGCAGCTGCTCGCGGTCCCGCAGCTCTGCCTCCCCGGGAGACGGACCCGCCCCCGCTTTCCAAGGGAGATAAGCGGAGCACCGGCGACGCGCGTGGCGTGACGTAACGCCACTAAGACCAGCAGTGAGAGCCCCGCTCGGGGGTCAGATTCCGTAAGGTAGGTAGGTGTGTGTGTGTGTGTGTGTGTGTGTGTGTCCAGCGCTCCAGCTGCCGCATTCAGTAAACGTTTCGCACACTGAGGTGCTCACTGCTATTAAATGAGCATTTTTATGTTATATATAAAATTGAAATTCTGTCGGTTACATATAGGATATTATAAGGGAAACTACACTGCCACCTTTAAAAACATAAATGCTCTATCCATCCATCCTTCCATTAATTTTAAATAAATGCCTGTCCTGAGAATGGTCAACGGCGATCTGGAGCCGATCCTATATATATAATAACACTGACAACAACAACAATAATTTGGTCAAGTATAACCGTTAATAGGATCCTGCGATGAACTGACGGGTCCAGATCAAATCAGATCTTTTATTTATATATATATATATATATATATATAAACACACCAAAGACATCCTATAACATACTGATTAGGGTTATAGTTCTGTAATTTGAAAGTTGCACGTTCAAATCCCCCTCTTGCTGCAGTGACCTTTAACCTTTACCATGAACTAATCTACTAGGTACACCTGTATAAGTGGATAAATCACTGTTTCTTGTCTAACATAGTGAGTCCCTGTGGACAAATGTGTCAGCTATGTAAAGGGTGGTTATAACAACAACTATTTCTACAACACATGTACACCCACCTAAGTTCCACTCCTTAAATTCCTTTACACAAGAATGTCTTTCATGTATAAGGAAGTAATGTGAATTACAAGGATTCTGGGGAAGCTGCTGACAAGAGAGGACAAAAGTGTACATTGCCACCTAAAAAAAACCCTAAATAAATAATTTTTTGGATTTATATATTTAGTCCATTCATATACCGTTCAATAAGCCAAGATCAGTAAAATACCAGTTAATACAAAATATGTGCACCAACTGACTGGAATTTGCTTATTCAAACATATTTTCTGCACTCTCCCACCTAGCATCTGACTTCCATTTTGAGACCCAACTAATAGAAGCCTGGTTGATATGGGCCACAAAGCCAGAGCAGCAATGCTGAGTGGCAGGGTGACACCACTATCTGGGAATCCTTGGGACAGCCCCCTCTTGGTTATCACCAGCACTGGACAAGGGCTGGAGCTGCACAGATACACCCTCTCTAGAGATATGCCCTTGGAACTGCCTGCTCCCTGAACACTGACAGGCCCAGATAAGAGCAAACACATACAAGTTTGCGCCTCCAGTAGAAAATATTTTCTTACAAATGCAAAACAAGAACCTGCTTCGAAGTCCTGTATTTCACAGTTTTAGTGTTACTTAATGCCAGCAGGGGGCTCAGTACTTCACCTTTTCCCCTTCATCTCCAGCACACTCATCCGTTGCATAACGCAGACCCCTACACTGAAAAATCTGTAGAACAGCTGGTGTAAATGTATACACTTTTTATACAATGGGCTCTTAATTCAGTACAGCAGGATTTTTGTTCTTTATCTGGACATTCTACTTCCACACATGTTCTTTGCACGATTAGTCGATAGGAGAAGCACAAATACTCTGTGTGTACCCATCCCAGTGTAGGCGTTTCCCTACAACACTCCTGTTCCTTGGAACTCCTGTTCCAAGTTATTGGTTCAGAGCAATTATTCAAAAACAAAGCAAATGTGAAATGTGGAACTTACAGGAGTATTTCACAAAATTAAAGGACACAAAGTCATCCAACAATGTACAGAAACTTAATTATGCTTAGCACAAGGCAGCGTGGGAGAACTACTTCCTGTCACACAGTCACTCCCGACCAGTCACAACCCCGAATTAACGTCACTCTAATATCGCGACTGAAACAGAAGATTCAATACTATTATTGTCAAAGGATCCAGGTTCATATGATACCTTGTGTCATAGTACATTCTGTTGTTAAGCTACTTACAGTAATTCATACATGTATACAGCTGAGTAATTTTCAGTTACAGCAAATTTAGGGCAAGTGCCTCAAAGGTACTATGACATAAGGTGTCGTTTGAACCTGGGTCCTTTTATTCTTTGTAGAAATAAATGATATAAAAAAATCTATAAATATACATATAAACATGCCAGGGCCTTTCAGGGAGGAGCAGTGAGGAGAGAATCAAGGTATTTCTTCATGCTGTTAATAGAGAAGGTGATTATTGCAGAGCGGCAATGAGGGATTCACCACAGGAAAGATTTGAAAGTGGATTTTTTCTGGTAGGGATGTGGTGTCTGGTCTTTTCCGGGTCATGTGCCCTCCTTCTTCTGGCAAGGTTCAGATCAAGGATGAAGACATTTTCCCTCCTCCCTCCTCATTTTATGTTGCTGGTGCCAGAGGTGTGTGTGTCACACATATAAATAACTTTTTTATATATTTGTAACATTGCAGTGGGCCTCTAACAGCACAATATGTCCACATGCTTTGCAGGGTGATACAGAAGGTGCTCTTGGAAACTTCTTTATATCATATACTGTACATTTTTATGCCAAACTGTAAAAGTCTCTGACCACTGTACCGTATACTTTGTCTCACACTTTTGTCAATGCCATCTATCCGCTGTTACAGTGAACCTGGTTGCACAAGCACCCTTTCCTTTCCTCTCAATATTTGGGAAAATAAATGTCATTAAAGTTAATCTTTTACCTTTTTTACTTTAAAATGATATTTAACTTCTTTGCTTGATTGCAACAGCATTGTTCTTTTAAAAAATTATTACGTAATTACGAATATACAGGATAAATTGACAGATATCCTCTGTTATGTTAATGCAGAAGAGACACTTGGGAAAGTAGCGCGGAGTCTCTTTTTTGCTGTCTTGGAAAAGTTTACAATGGATAAAAATTTGTACTAGTCTAATTAAGATTTTATGTTCAAATCCTCTGGCTGTTAGGAGTATTCCTTATATTTATACCTACGACTGAACCTTTGGCAGAAGCTGCTCGGGACAATAATGCTACCTCAGGTATAAAAGGAAAAAAGATGGACAGTTCATGCTATCAAGATACTCTTGTATCTGAGAAACCCTGAAATATCACTCCCAGCAATATGAAAGGTGATATCTTATTATAGCACATTTTTATAAATTAATGTCTCTAAGTCTTGCAACTGAATATACAGTCTTTGTTTATCCTAAAGAGTGCTATAATGATTGATTGTGCTTTGTGCTTTACTGACAAATATAAACTTGTGTTGCCAAAGCAATCCATGAACAATATTGACAACAGTGACATAGATCAACAAATGAAGAGAACAATAATAATAAATAGATGCACAAATAAATTAATAAATATAAATATTTAATGGTATATGTGTGTGTGTTTGTGTGTGTGTGTATACAACATTCAACTGAAAAACACATGAGCACGTTACTTAATTTTCTGTAGTTAAAATTAATCACAAAGTCAAAGCATATTATTATTAAGTATAATATTTATATGCTTTGACTATTATTTTAACTATATATATGTATATTTTGAGAAATACAAAAATGTTGACTGCTTCTATTTCTATTTCTGTTAATGCTATTGCTTCTAGAAGCTCTCTGATATTATGAGAACAGCAAAGTGAACAGCATGAAGTGAACTTTGTAGTATCGAGATTAGGACAATATTTACATATAAAAGTTCAAACAAGAGGTTGTTTTAAAAAGACTGGAATCACTATCCTGAGTTATGAGAACAAGCTTCATCCAAAACTAAACATGTACGAAAACGTTACACGTTTCTCACTGCTTGTATTAGACTTTAAATCTAATGCTTAAATGTCCTTTTTTGTTGATTTCACTGCATGCAGGGGTTAGATTTTTTAAAAATATCAACATTTTCTTGGAGACTGACAAGATAATGGAAGCAAATTGTTATTCCTCTTTTTTTCAGAATGAGATATCTAACAATTCTTCTGCTGACTGTAGTCCTAGACACGGGATGACGGAATGAAGGGGAGGCTGAAAGACTGGGTAAACAAACGTAAAGATAAAACTGAGTAATTCTGTGACAGGCTGACTAGTGGTCTGTGACTGATGTTAAAATGATCTCAATTTCATCAATGTATAACATTAAAATAAGAGAGTAAAATGATTACAATATTGTTTTTGCACATAATTTAAATTTTCCTTTCTTTGTTAGGTTACTTATTTTGAGCATCTATCAATATTAAATTGATATATGGAAGGAAAGGAAAATTTAAATGCTCACATACCAATATAAATTGATCACATGCTAGGATTTTGGGTTTAATTGGCTTTTCCTCAGTGTGATGTTTAGAAAGGCAAAGTAATGAGCACTGACTGAGATACAGTATAACTATATGAACTAATTTTGCTCATTGTGGTTTTTCCGTCAGAAGAGAATTTAGCGTTCAAGGGAGTGGCAACTCAGTCATCACAGTACAACAATCTTGGCCACGCTAGCAATGCTATTGATGGAAGACACAATTCCTGGTATTATGACCTCTCCTTTACACGCATGAATATTGAGACAGTCCCTTAGTGGCCAGTGGACCTCCTGAGAGAGTACACAGTGCTGTCAGTCACCATCACCAACAGAGGAGACTGCTGCTCCCACAGGATCAATGGAGCTGAAATCCATGTTGGAAACTCTCTGGAAAATCTAGGTGAGAAATCAGTCACACATAGGAATCAATCCATTTTCAATCAATAAATCTCCTTGCTTTATGAAACCAAGTTTAATGTTTGAACTTTCTTCTGATTCAGGTGTGCTGTGATCTCCTCAATTCCAGCAGAAGGTTCTCAGACCTTCAAGTGCCCTGAGATGACAGAAAGTTATGTCAGTGTGGTTCTCCCAGGGAGAGAGAAAATTCTCACTCTGTGTGAGGTGGAAGTTCATGGGATTCCAGGTTTGTACATGTCCTTGCAGTCTCTCTGCATTGTCTCTGCTTGTAAGCTGGTGGGCTGATGCTGGTCATAAATTTTTTTAAAGGAGTCTCTGGATAAGCATTTGTAAAAGTGACAATGTTAAACCTGATGGAATCAGTATGAACAAATGAAGTGACATATTACTTGTGACATATAAAGCCAGTCTTGTAATGACTTTGAAAGTAACCTTACGTTTCCCAGGTTTTTGCAGACACAAAGCATTTTAAGAAATCCTCAACTAAAAACCACTTTTACAAGTAAAACCATTTTTGCTGATACTCTTCTCTTATTTTTATACAGTATCAAACTCAGATTCCTTCCCAAAAGTACAAAATGGTGAGTACAGCACCTGATGATTTCACAGTATCTGAAAAAAGACTCTGGAAAGTAATAAACCTTATCAAAAAATGAACCTTAACATAAAAAAAAATCAGCATTTAGATGGGTAGAAGTTAAAATGCAATTTATACTGTAGTAAGAAAATTTTTAAAAATTGTTCTCATATAAGTACTAATAATAATGAATTGAAAAAAGAAACTGAAAGTGAAGCAAGCTGAAATAAGCATAAATATGGTGTGGCATTAGGCAACATGTCAGAGAGGGTCATAGGACCAAGGAAGGTCAAAAAGGACAAAGGAGAGCAGCATTTGAGTCAAAGGAGAGAATTAGTTGACTGGCAGCATATAGGGACAGCATAACACACGAAGGAAGAGGATTTGAGTGTGATACAGGAAAGATTGACCACTGAAAGAAATTGGAGGAAACGAGCAAAAGGGCAAGATGGTAGCAAGTTACAAGTTTTGGGGCAAAATGCGGGCGGACAACAACTGGTAATTCCAGGGGCGCTCTGAAAAGAACATCTCATTGAAGGTTTAGAAAAGTGAGTGTCAGCAGTTTAGTAGATTCCAGTGCCACTGGTAAGTTGTGAGTAAGGAACAAATGCTGATGTGACGTGAACAAAGGGCCGTGCCCTGGGATGCAGGAGCAGTATGTCAACAGTCTTATCAGAGCGAACTCACCCCCCCCTGTTATTCAGTCCCCATTTTTTCCCTTGTCTGGTCTGTAACAGTCCCACTTATACCTTCTGTTCAGTGCTCTGTGTCACTCTGCTGCAAAGAGTAGTCTATAAAAATGAAATAATCTCAAGTTAATTTCATCAGTATAAAGTAATTTATTGTGTACACCTTCTATACAGTGTTTGTAGCTTAGCACATGCTGAACAGCCTGCTGTATGTACTACACTGCTGTCCCAACCAGCTTTTCCCTTCAGTTGTATAACCTTCTGTACATACCTCTACACACAACCCGCTGTTCTATCCACAAACGCTTAACCTCTCTTCAGCTTCAGACACTTAGAGTCCACAGGGGTTAGTGGGGTTCAACAACCTGGCATGACTGCAGAGGCAAGTCGTCCAGCAGATTCTACAAACAGATGGAAAATACACCAAGCAACTGTCCAAACTCACAGCCAGTCTAATAATTTAGATTCTGCAATTCATCCGAAATGCATCTTTAGACTGTGGGAAAACAGCTGAACATGAACAGGAGAGAACATAGACACAGACTGAACAGGGTTCAAACATACCTAAGTGTGCCACTATGCTGCCCCTTTTAAAGTAATAGCCATCAAATAAGAGATGGATGCAGAAGCTGATTTAAAGTGGATGGAATGATCCTTAAGAGAGGAGCACTGAGGAAGTAGAGGGTTCCTAACAGGGTTTCAGATAGAAAGTGGTTCTGTGCCTCAGATTAGTTCAGTGTAGTCCACCAGTTTTCAGACCTAGGTCATTTCTGAAAATCTGTGCTTGAGGCAGGATTTTTCTCTTTTTTTTAATCTTTTCATTGTTGCACATTTTGACCCAGGCAACACTGATATGACACTGCGTTTATGAGAAGCATGGTGTTTTACAACAGGACAGTAATAAAAGGGTTAATGCTACCATGATGAGTTACACAAAACATAGCACATCACAAAATTCCACTTAAAATAACAGAACAGTGGGAATTTTCAAAAGTAGTGGTACACACACAAGCAGTGCAAATAACAAACAAGGAAAAAAGAAGTCTGGTGCTGGGAAGAAGGGAATATGATGCATGATTTTGACAAAATCAAGTCAAGGAAGGAAAAGAGGTGCAAAGAAGATCAGCACAGGAGTGGAATCAACATAGTTGCACACATTGACAGTATGTGGGGCGAATACATGCTGTAAGAGAAATCAAGATGGACAGGGAAAAGACTCACAGGATAAGAAATAAGAGAAAAGGTGTCTCAGAGAGTAGTAAGAAACATTCTGCAGTAAAATCAGGAACAGGACAGCAACCGGTAATTCCAGGGACACTTTGGCAGTACCACACGTATTTTTGTTAACTATTATTTTGACCTGCTGTTTGTTGTATTTGTGTTAGACTCTTTTTTTAATGTAGCATCTACATCACTGGTGGTATTGTAGCATTCAGGTGTGACTCTCCAGCAGGTTTTTTTACCATAACAAATTCATGTCTATGCTGTAATTTCTGTATATATATTATTACAATTGTAAAGACTTCTAAATATGGCATCATTGAGACTACAAACTGCATTGAGATGTTTCTTGTATTATTCTTGTTTACCAATATCAACACTACTTTTTTCCATATAGAAACTACAGAACTGGACCTAATGAACTTCAACTGTGAAAGGTAGGCCCCGGATCCAGGTGCTTTAAGAGGGGGCAGTTGTAAACCGTTGTTTTAAGTCTGTAAATGCCTCTCAGGCTGCATCTGTCCAGAAGAGATTCTTAGCCTTACTTTGAGCAGATACATCAATGGTGCAACAACTACACTAAAACCTCAAATAAATATTTTGTAAAAGTTAGCAAAACCAAGAAAACGTAACTCCTTCACAGTTCATGGTTCAGGCCAGGACTGTACTGAGTTAACCTTGCTATTGTCCATACAAGCCCCTTCAGGGCTGATGACATATCCTAAAAATGCAGTTGATGTCTGATGATTAGCACTTCACTAACAGAGATGGTTTTGTAACAGGCGTTCTATACTTTGTGGACATGTTATATGAGGAACACATTCAACAAGGAATACACAAGAACATCATCAATATAAACACATTTTCTGAGAATATCACGAAAGATCTTGTTAAGAAAAGCCTGGAACACAGATGGCTCATTTACCGGTCCGTATGGCATGACTAAATACTCATAATGACCATTCGTTGTAGAGAACACTGTTTTCCATTCATCCCCCATCTGATGCAAATGAGATTGTATGTACTTCTCACATCTAGATTAGGAAAAAACGTGGTACTGCAAAGCTTTTTGAGTGCTACAGGCACTAATGGGAGGGAGTATCAATACTTAACGGTGATTGACTTTAGTCCATAGTAGTCAATGCAAAGTTGTAGACCCCTGTCCTTTTTCCCCACATCCTTACAGTGGCAGGGGACGTAGAAGGACAAATGAAACCATGAGAAAGTACCTCCTGAATGTATTCTTCTGTGGCCTTAGGTTCCGTCAGTGTCGGGGGTAGACTCTCAATGTAAGAGGTGTGGTGTCGTTTAACAATTCAAATGTAGCTTGCGTTTTACTGAAAACTGCCTCTAAGTGTTTGCAGCAGGGTGGCCAGTCTGTGTCCCCAGAGGGGCTTTCAACTGAATTGGATGAGATTTATAGAGCACCACAGTTTTTAAAACAATAAGCTGATCAGGCAGTTATTTCCCTTTGTGACCATACCATCTTTGGGTTATGTAGTATCAACTAGGGAACCCCAAGTACTGGAGTATTTATGGGGAAAGTTATAACAAAAAAATGAATTTTTTCTTGGTGACATGCCCCTACAGTAAGATCTAAACTTGCAGTCAAATGCATTACACGGCCTTCTCCAGAGGTTGGTTGTCCAAAGCATGAATCAGCAAAGGTTGTGTAAGTTCTTAGAGGGGAACTTTGAGTTTTTTAGCCAGTTTTCAGTCTTTATGAACTTCTCGGCTGCTCCTCAGTCGATAAGTGCTGAGACAGACAAGGACCTGTCTGAATAGCAGACCGTAGCAGGAACATTAAATGGATTAATAATAATGTAGGCGAGAAGCACACGCACCCAGTCAGCACATGAATCAGAAGTTGTGTGCTGGGACACTGATGTCCAATGTCCTCAGATCACTGTAGTAGAAACACAAACCTCATAGTCAGCATTTTCTTTCCTCTGACGTGAGATGAGTACATCCCAGCTGCTTAGTTCAACTTCATAGGAAAGGTTCTCCAAAGGAACATGGCTAACACGCTGCGACAGTCTCCTTTTATGGAGCAGCTGGTTGATGCATATCACTAAGAGGGTTTAATGCCAGATTATTGTCACGGCAGGCTAGTTCCATTTGCACTTGTTCATTCAGGTCTTGGCGAAATGCTGCCACTAGAGCGGGCTCCTTCCACCCACTCTGTGCAGCAAGGGTCAGGAATTGGAGTGCATAGTCAGCAACTGTGCCAGAGCCCTGTTGCAGCCAAAATCTAGCTAATGAGTGGTCAAAAACTGCTTTAAACTAGTTTAGGAATAGATCATAATTATGAGGTAATGCAAGATTGTTTGACCAGACCACAGTGGCCCAATCAAGAGCCTTGCCAGTTAATAAAGAGACTACAAAACCTGTTTTGGCAGGAATCGGAAAAGGGTAAGCTAGTATGATGCAAAAAAAAGATCTAGCATGGTAACATAAACCCCTGACATTTTCCAGGGATCAGTCATACTTATGAGGAAACATGACTTGCACCACCGGAGCTCCAGTGGCTTTCTGGGGAGGATTCGTTGGGGGAGCCACCACAGGTGCCATTGTAGGCGATAAATTAGCCACTTGGGTGTTTAACCGTTGCACAACTTCTTCAAGCACAGTGCTTATATAAGCTAGTTGCTGCTGACTTCCTTGAATTTGCTTCCCCTGTGCCTCCACAATGTTCATAAGCCTGCTTTCCTCTGCTTCATCCATTGGTAAGGCCAGGTCTTCTGTAAAAAAAAAAAGACAACCAGGTTGGATGAAGGTGCAGAGTTTAATGAAACAACTAGGCAGGATAACAATAGTAGTAATCCAAAGCAAAAGAGTCCAATAATCCAGAGAGTTCAAAAACCAGAAGCGTACAAAACCAGGCATTATACCCAGATCACATAATCCAGAAATCAAAGTCAGAAAATCCAAGGCAAACAGCTGATACACAGTGGAGACAGATACATATGTTCAGAATTGCAAACCAGATGAAATAACAAGACCTCGCAAAGAACATCAGAATAGACACTTCCTTAAATAAAATCCCTTATTAGATACAGGTATATCAGAAGGGGCCAGTGATCAGTAGACCAGGGAGTCAGAGCGCCTGTAGATAGTGCCAGAGCTCCTCATGACATTCATGCCTTTCGGCAACGAAACCCCTTGGTCCAGTTGATACAATACATTCTTTCATCTGTGGTTCACCTGCAGCTTTTGAACAAATACTGCTCTTTGGAGGCACATATGAGCAGATTTTCAGACTTTTCTTGTATAGTTCATCCACTAGGTGGCTTCAAGAGTCCATGCAGAGGTTGATAACCTAAAACACACTGGAATAGAGTCAGGTTAGTTGGTGAGTGAAAAAGGAAGTTCTGTGTGTGCTAAATCCATGGCAAGTAACAGCTCCAAACAAACTGATTCTATGCCCAGCAACTCCTGAGGTATGCCCCCATCTGCAGATTTAGTCTTTCAATTTGCCTATTGGAGGTTGTTAATCAGATGTCAGATGATCCCCCAAATGTGAACAAAACACTTTCCAAATCCTAGAGCTGAACTGAAGTCATTGACTGGAGACAGCTGTACTATACCATACTGCTGGAAAACCTGCTGAAAGAACATCTCAACTCTGACTCCACTGAAAAGGTAGATTCTTGTGTCATGATGACTTGGAGATGTGGATATTTGTGACCTCAGTTTATTTATGAAGTGAGTAAGTACAAAGGTGATTGGTGCAGAGTGTGTAACGCATCCCTGAAGACTTAAGTGCGATGCAACAAGAAGAATGAATAGTGACTGAAGACTTGAGGAACAGGACAAGTGGAGACTAGAAAGACATAAGGACTCTATAACTAGAAGATGCTGCACAGGCAGCTATAAGGAGCAAGGTCTTGGAGCAATGTATAGATTCACAGAAACAGAAAACATCAGGCAAGACAAATATCTGAGATAAGAAAGGCTAGAAAGCCTGGTTAAGAATCCACCACCTGAATCTGTCTCTTTTAAGAAGCTGGATGCCTCCTGGAGTGCCTGACAGAGGCGTTAGATTCAGGTGTGCACGGTTAAGTCAGGTTGCTCCAAACAGTGTCCTCTGGTGGTCACTGGGGTTATTGTTTAGATGGTTCATGATAGACACTTTCTGTTTGAACATTAGTGTATTTGATGTTAATGGGAGCCACGTTGCTATTGGTTCCTTGAGTTCCATAACCTCAAGTTAACTGTTTACTAGTTGTGTAGCCAAATAATGAGAACTGCTGGCAGACATCATAAAAGTGAATTTGTGTAAACATTTCATAATTACAGTAATAGTGTTCCACAGATTTCTCTTGATATATGACTTTTTAAAATTTCTCTCTATTTTGCGTTAAAGAGAATACAGCTTCTGCTGGGTGAGCAGTCACCGCAGTACAAATGATGCCATTGACAGAATCTGCAGTTCTACGTACTATGCTGGCTCCTGTTCACACACCAGAGAGGAGCGTGATCCCTGGTGGAAAGTGGATCTCCTGAGGCCACACAGCATCTTCTCTGTGACCATCAGCAACAGATGGCATTGCTACGGGACTCGAATTGACGGAAGCCAGGTCCGCATCGGCAACTCGCCGAACAACAATGGGAACGACTAGCCACTGTAAGGCATTAAAGTTCACCGCCCCCTAGTGACACACTACTTTCAACTAAGGTTCGAACCGTTTGAGAGACAAAAAATTGGCCCCTCTACATTATAGGTGTTCTGCACTGTTCCTTTGTGTTGACAGGTGTGCTGTGATTAACTATTGGAGAAGGAGAGTTGGCCACCTTCAAGTGGGATGGAAGAGCGCTATGTGAATGTGCATCTCCCAGCAGGATCCTTACTCTGTGTGAAGTGGAGGTGAACAGTGGTGTAGTTCCTGAGGGTATGTATGGATCTACAGAAGGCAATCATCAGCTCCAGCCACCTATGGAAAAACAATGAACATGCTTTGTGTCAATGTCAAAATTTCTGATAAATATTTTTCAGAAAATATTCCTCTATCATTTGGAGAACCAACAATTGCCAATTTAAGTAAGTTTACATCCAACCATTTCTGGATTTTCTTCTATACACTAGCAAACTAAACTCGGTCGAGCCATCTGTAATATGTCGCAGTGAACCAGACCTGTGATACTTAGACTGAGTTTGGCAGTGTCTTGTCATCAGCAAGACTGAGATGAGTAACCATTTCTTCTCAGCTAATTTCACTTTTATTTGCTGTAAACTGCTGAACCACGAGAACCCATTTGAATTTGTCTATCGGCAGAATTTCCATTCCAGTTGCAGCGATGGTGCAATTCATAAAACACATTTGATGTTTCCTCTTGTACAAATGGGTGGCACAGTCAGGAGCACTGGTGACACACACTACTTGGGCTGTGACTTCAGTCTGTATCAAGTTTGTGTGTTTTCCCTGTGCTCTGGCCCACAGTCCAGTCCAAAGATGTGTGTTTCAGGTGGATCTGAGTGTGTGTGTATCTACCCTGTGATGGACTGGTGCCTCCTGTTGGCTGCACCCTGCCTTACACTGTATGATTTCAAGACAGGTTTTGAGCTTCCGTCACACTGGGCAACCAGCTACTTGCTAATCGGTGGATAGTTTTGATCAGGAGTTTCTCAGCATTTAAAATATAAACCAGCGATTGTGGTTTGGGAAAAGAATAGGTGAAGTTTTTGTTAATCAGGATTTCTGTTCTCCTTAAAAATAATTGTATTTGAGAGATAATTGTAAGAATTCATTTTCAAGTCAAAAAATTATTCTGATTATGCAAGCACACATGGAGGCAGCTCACTTTCATTTTCTGTAGGCACTGAGGTGCATGACCATCTACTGCTTCTGCTGCAGTACCCTTGATACCGTGGTTACTGTGAAACAATGCAGTAAAAATTTTCCAGCTGTGTAAACAGGTGAAGTAGCCTAACACTATGAGTTACAGTTAAGTGAATCTCTTCATTATTTGTATAGTGTGATGCTTTCAGTTAAATTTTCAGCTAAAAATGTTTAACTGGGCAGTACTTCTCAAAAGTAATTATAATAAGCAAAATTACATCTCCAGAAATTGTTTGGAAGGTTGGCTCTCATCCCTCACGGCCAAACATGTCACATTTTGCACATAAAACAACAAATGTCCCCACAGCAAAAACTGAGCCAGGATTATCGAGCCCCACAAGTGATGTACTGAGTAACAGCTGATGTCAACATTTAGAAACACTGAAAGTCAATTTTATTTACTTAAACTAAGCAAGCAAACATTAAAAGTAGAAAATATGTTATAGAAGTGACAGCAATTTTGAATGTATTTTATTGGTGACAGCTGATGGTGGTCTCTGTCTCAGCAGAGAATGTGGCTTTGACTGGGAAAGCAGCTCAGTCCACACAGCTACGCTCAGGGGCGGCCAGTAACATGGATGCTGCGGTGGACTGTGTTCCGACGCTAAAATGCAGAATGACCCCTGGTGGAGAGTGGACCTGCAGCAGCAGTATGGCTGGCCACTGTCACCGTCACCAATAGAGGGGACCATTGCTCTGCACAGATTGATGGAGCTGAGATCCGTGTGAGAAACTCCCTGGACAACAAAGATAATGAGAGTCTAGTGTAAGGCAGTCAGTGTCCTTGCTTTCTGAAAATTAGATCTCTAATGATTATGGATTGAAATACTTATTGTATTATTATTATTGTATTATCTGATTTGCATGTTTTGCAGGTGTGCCGTGATCTCCTCTATACCACTAGGAGGTTCCATAACCTTCGAGTGCCCTGAGATGAAAGGACGATACGTCAATGTGGTCCTCCCAGAGAGAGAGAAAGCCCTCACCCTGCGTGAGGTAGAAATGTACAGTAGCATAGTAGATATTCCAAGTTAAGAAGTGAGCAGTTGGGGGAGCAAAAGCTGAAAGGTCTTATGGCAGAAGGTCACAAATATCTCAGAGTAACTTCCAGCAAAGTTATGGAAAAGTATTAGTAATGTCCCTGGATGTCACTAGAAGACTGACTGACACAACTTTAGATCTAATAAAAGTACAGCTTTACCCAACCTGTATTTCAAGGCCAAGTTCGATGCTTAATATACTGGATTTTTTTTTTTTAAAAATTGTCTTTAACGTTTTTATTAAAATAATTTAAAAGTAAAGATATTTTATGTTCAGGTGGATTTGTAAAGCCTAGTGTTAATTCAGGAAACATTATCATAACTGACAACAACGGGTGGTTTTGCTGTTTTTAAGTTTCAATGCTCATCGTGAAATAAATGAGCGGCGACAAATTACTCTTTCCCTGTTAGGTAATGTCTTCTTGTGTGAGGATGACATTAACATTCCTTATGGGAAACAGATAATTTGTCACCTGAAAAGAATTAACAACCAAAATAAGAGGTTTTTTATGCATGATAATAATCTACACCGATGTAGGAGTTCAGCAGCTGTGATGCATCACTACTACCTGCTGTGCTCTTCTTTACTAAAATGAAGATGTCAGACTGATTTTTTTTTTTTAAACCCATAAAATCGATAAAGTGGCACATTGATGAGCACCAATGTGCCACATGCGGAAATTACGTTCCTTCGGCTACCGTTTCCTTCAACAGCAGTGAATGTGTGTTGCTTTGATATTTTATAATCATACCTGCTGTCTCATCCATCTTTAACCTGGAATATATGGGTGATTTTGGAACCACTTTAATGCGTTTCATCCAGTGTTCATTGTTATCCTGCCTTTTTTTTAAATACCTTTTTACTGTCTTCATTTTGCTGTCAACCTCAATCTTTTTTTTCAAATTTATATGTTTTAGTTATTGTTTTAGCACCTTGTTATTGCATGGCAGAAACAACGTGTTGGATATATTGGAGACTCTTACCCACATCGCTATTTCCTTTAATCTTTAATTTAGCCAACAACTAAGAAACACAAACACATCCCCAAAATATGATACATTTCAAAATATGAAGTATGAAAATCCAAAATCTGGCCTGATCAATCGATATGCAGTTTTGTCTGTACCAGTTCAAAAGGCACCAGTCGTTGCTCCCCTAAATTGGTGGCCCTGGCTACACCGTGTGTGTGTGTGTGTGTGTGTGTGTGTGTGTGTGTGTGTGTGTGTGTGTGTGAGAATATCTGGTACAGAGGCCAAGAGTGACAAGCAGCAAGTCTGTTGCTCAGGTCACCCGCTTGTGGCAGCCAAGCAAGTTTTCAGTCGAGTCAGTCAAATCCTCACTGGTCCACCAGGAAAAGTCCTGCCTCTCCAGCATTCGCAGCAGTTTGTTGATAGTTCAGATGATCAGGTGATCAGGATCATTCTTATTTGTAATAATGCTACATAATTCCTTGAATACATATAGGTTGTATAGATAGAAATCCAGGTTCATCACTCCAGGTAGCTGAATAACAATTATTTTTGCCATTTTCACTTCTCCTTTTCCATATGAAGGCCACATTCAATCCTGTGGAAATATTTAACTAGGAAAAAATGGAAGTACATGTGTAGCTCACAACAAAAATTTAAGATTTTTCTTGCACTTTACACACAAATATTATAGGGACTATAAATAGTGGTGTATTCCTACATTTATGAGGACATTTTGAAGGAAATTCCACCAGAAAGGAGGATAAACCCTGAAGAGTACATCAATTTGTGTGTCATTTCTAATCCCTTTTTAGTTGGCTGGTGTGACAAAAGCAGGGCTGTGATGGGTCCAGGCAGTGATCGGTTGGAAGGCGACCTTTTAGCTTTATTATCATTTCTACAGCTCAACAACATACGTGACATACCAATTATAACTATTACCAAAAACTATTCTTATACTCCTACCACTATGTCACCTGCTGCTGCCTACTTTTTAACAAAACATTAAACAACTAGTGAAAACTGTCAAATCCAAACGTTTGTCTCAAAACTTCAGCTGAATTTTCAACAAAAAGTGCTGAAACTGTCCCAGGAACTAGTGGCAAAAGAGCTTAATTTACCTATGTCTCAAACTTCCATGTGTTTTTGAGCTTTGCTGAGGTGGAGTTAGAAATCATTTTGCTGAGCGAGTGCGAAGTCCTCCCGCTAAGGAGTAAACAAATGTATCTGCGTTTGCATGTTTTTTTTCCATCGTTTTGCTGGCTGTGGGAGCCAAAGAGGGAAACAGGCCAGACCTGCTAGTCACATGCTGAATGAGTCCTGGTGAGTCAGGTGGCTTGGTGCCACTAACCAGGGGCGGCTGTTCGGGAGGCACCGCTACACCCTGAAATCCTCATCCTTGTTCAGTAAGAACACCATGGACCCAAAGCCCCTCCACACACTCCTGGTCCTGCTGCTGCACACGGCCGGTGAGTTTCTCCAGTTTCCATAAGCCAGCATCCACAAATACTGCAACTCTGCACATTGAGGAAGTTACTGAAAGCAGAAATTCAGAATTTGGGAATTAAAAAGAAGTTATTTTCTGTCAACTGGTGATTTTTGTCATCTGGCATCAGTTTGTGTTAAATGCAATAAATCACAGCTGATTGAGAGTAAAAGTTTTTCTCTGGTGATTTTTTTTATATTAGCTTATATTACAAAGGCTTTTATTTATGGGATTCTCATTGTTTTAATTGTAAGATGTGTTTTAGTGAAGTGACAGATATAGATTTTGGATCCCCCTCCAAATGTTTGGGATTTCTGTAAATGACTGATTGATAAGTCTTTGTTACATTGAAGTTTGTGATTGTTATGATGCTACAAAATCAGCAAGGAAATTAAGGGACCTTTACTGGTTGCAGACAGAAATAGCAAAATTAATTACTGTGAAGTAACACTTTAGAAAACATGGTCACACACTGTTTTTTAATGGTAGGCTAAGCAAATGCATGCAGGGATTGGCTATTTAGGGATCTGATGGTCCCTCTGTGGTTGGTTTTCACTCCGCTCAGCTGGGCACGAGGAGGGCTGGCTGGTGAAGGTGCCCCCAGAAGTCCGGGCCATGGAGAGCTACCCAGTGGTGCTGCCTTGTGCCTTCACTCACCCACAGCACAGCCACCATTCCTCCATGCTGGTGCAGTGGAAGCTGGGCCACGGCCCTGGGGCCACCGTGCTCTTCCAGTGCGCCGTCCACAATGAGAGCCACCACTGTCAGTCACAGAGGCATCAGGACCAGCGCTACCGGTTGGAGGGTGACCCACGGCAACATGACCTATCTCTCAGGATCAACAACGCAGCCCTGCCGGATAGTGGGCTGTACTACTGTCGGGTGGAGCTGCCTGGACATCAACACGGCAGCTTCGAAAACAAGAGGGGTCTGCGCCTGCGAGTGGAAGGTGATCTTCTGAATGCTGCATGTGTGCGTGTGTTGTGATGAAGACCATGGTCAGCACTGACGTGGACAACGTGAGGTTTCACGTGATGGGTTACGCATAGTAAAGTTTGTCTACACCCAGTCGTTGCCTGGTTGCCATCCGGATTAGAGGGTTAGATGGGTAGTACTTTGCTAACTCTGACTGGGAGGGATGTCGTGGCTTTTGGGGTCCTAGACCTTGTACCGTTTTATCAGTTGGGAAATGGCAGAGGCTGAGAGAAATTAAAAATAAGAAAACCTAAAATATTTGTGGCATGCAGGAATGTGGCTCTTATTTGATATTATTAAAACACTGTGTGTAAATTGTGCAGAACTATATATTAACAATGCAGTTTGGGACAAAGACGCTAAAGTTGTGATCACAGTCACTTAAGTGTGCAATCGTGAACATGTCCTCATATGACCTTTCTCGCACGTCTGGTTAAATACCCTGTGAGACAAACTGTGTGATTTTTTTGGAGTTTATGCTTATTATGCATATTATTAAATCATCAGTTGAAAACTACGTGAAGTATAATACTGGACACCTCCACAGGAATAGCTTGTATAAATTTATGCATGTGATGTTTCAATGCTCCTTCTTGCCATTTCAGCTCCTCCACAGATTGTGGGGCTGTCAGTAGAGGGTGGTGGAGAGTCTGGCTACAGAGCAATCTGCCGCGTTCGAGGCTCCCCCATTCCGGATGTCCAGTGGAGCAAACCAGAGGAGCAGCTGGAAAGTTCTCCTCTGTCTCCACTATCCCAGGAGGCCCCTTTGGAACATTACACCAGCAGTCTACTGCAGCACATTCTACCTGGACTGCACTACACCTGCATTGCTTCTAACCCCCTAGGCGAAGGCCAGGCAACCCTCTACTTGCTGCACCCCAGCCCTCCTCAGGTCCCCCTGGGTCCACCCTGGGTGCTGCTGCTGCTCTCTCTGTCCCTGGGGGTCAAGGTGGTCCTCTGTGTGGGCTGGGGTGCCTGGCTGCTATTTGGAGGAGGTCTTTCTTGGCTGAACTGCATGACACGGTAACGCATACGATTCCGCGGTTTACGCTATAAAGCTAAATCACTGCTTGGCTGAAAAGATTTCCTTGTCCATCTGAGGCAGTGGATCCTCTTCCTCATATTTTTGTAGCTGTGTGTTAAATATGGCTTCAATCCCACAGGCTGCTGCATTTTGAGTCTTTGAGAGTGTTTCCCTTCCCCAATGGTAGCAATCTGTAATAAAAACCAAACCTTTAGCAACCAAGTACATTTTTCACTTGTTTAAGTTGCTCATCAATTTTATATTTTGATTATTGTCATTAACGTACAAAAATACACTGCAGAAAACAATCACATAAAAGACATTTTATCATTTAATTATTTTTTTAATTACATTTCATGTTACAATATTGTAAATAGGAAGAACAGCAACAAGATTCTTCGGAAGTTGCTTTGGTTCAAAAGCATCCCTGGATCAGATACAGAAATAATTTCATATAGTAGAGAGACTGCAAAGTGACACGTAGAGCAACCTTAGAGCCTCAGAACTGGAAAAGAAATGTATATAGCACAGAACCCTGCCATGAGGAAAAAAGAGAGGGGAAAAAAGGGAACAACTAAGTAATAAAAATGACATAAAAGTTTGGGAAAAGTCCAAAAAGTGACAGAACAAAAGAAATTCCTAAGGCTGCCAGAGGTGTAGTGGTTACAGCTGCCACCTTTGGCTCGAAAGCAACCAGGCTGTAATGTGGTAGTACATTCAGTGAAGTCCTTACCCTCAACTGCCCAGTTGTATAACAGGGTAAAACATTGTATGTATCTCAGCACACTGCTGTGCAGTGTGCAATAAATTAATAGAAGATATTAGTTTAAAAAAAAAAAGAAACCATCAGAGTCTGAGGCCAGAACGCCACCCAGCCTTCATGGGGTTGCTAATATTACACAGAAGGGGAAAAAATACATGGTTCAAAACATACAGATTTGTAGAAGGGACTAAATTCAGTGACTAAATGGGAAAAATAATGTTTTTTTTTTTTTTTGCTTTTTTTCCCTGTAAAAAAACATTATCACTTGAATAACATCAGGGACGGAGACTTAAGCGCCACTAGTAACCACAGTTGTCTCCTAACCTTCTATGTGCTCTTATGACTGGTTTAATTTATTTGGGTTATTATTTTTTGGGTTATTTAGGTATAAAATTGTTGGAATAGCACATTGCACATAAAAATGTGGCACAGTTGCAAAATTAATTTATCCATCCATCTATTTTCACGGACCATTGCACCAGTCAGAGTCACTGCAGTCTGGAGCCTGTTCCTCAATCTAATGGCAGTCGGTTATAGACCTACACTCTGTCCACTGTAGGGTGGACACACACAGTCACACACATGCGCACACACGTGCGCGCACACACACACACACACACAACGGGCCATTTAGAGTAAAAAATTAACCAGTAAACGTGGAGGAAACTCTTGCAGACACAGGGAGAACATGCCAACTGAACACAGACTGAGCTGGTCTCAAACCTCCCCACAGATAGCCCGAAAGCCACAAAATGAATTTTAAAAAACCCTCAAATATCTGCAGCACGCAGGAGCACAGCCACACCCACTTCCTCAATTGGGTGTCACTGGCGCAACCATAGTATTCACTGGACCGATGGAGAACGCCAGTTATCAGATTGGTCTCGATGCAGATGCTTCCAGAAGCTGCTCTTTCACACCTCAGGTTCATGTGGCCCTGTTTCTTTTCCCATTTTTAACTAAACGCTCCACCCCGTACCACCACACACCTGCTCACCCCCTGACCCCCTCCCCCCCCAGCACAATAATTTAAAACAATGTGCTGTGATATCTTACCTTGGTCTGTAATGTCATAAGAAGCAGAAAGTACACAATACACTTCGACATACAACATATGTGCATATTTATTTTGCAATTAATTTCACTTCATTTTTATTTCCCTCCACCAAAAGTATAGAAAAGTGTAAATCCTTACCTTAGTTAGTTGTACGTTATAACATATGTTTTAGGCCTGTACTTGTTAATAACGGGTATCAGTATTTAATGTGTATGTAACATTGTACAGTATAGTAAAGGTTACACTCTTTTTAGCTGATATTGTACATATGTAAGCAATGCAATGAGCTGCAGGACCTGCACAGAAGCTATTACTGGCAGGTCGTGCAGGTTAGATCAGAAAATGGATCCTAAAGGAAATTAAGGGACCTGTGAATGAAGCCTCTATGAGGACTAGAACTGCGTTCCCCAAAAGTAGCAGATAAAAGCCTGAGGAGTGCAGCAGTTGTCACTCCTCCACTCAAACTGATTCTGTTGCACCAGGGACATCGTGGCACACATCCTATAAAAGTTGTTGCCAGGCTCACCATTGACCCAGCGACTGAAGTACATGGGGTCTTTGTTGAGCCAGTACCAGTCCCCGCTGGACGTGCTCTGTCGCAAGCCGATCCACATGCTGTCTGTTCTTCCTGAATTGATGATCTTGGTTTTAACCCAGGATTCCATCTCCAGGGAGCTGATGCTCAGCAGCTCACCGCCAGAGGATTCACAGTACTGCAGTGCATCGGTCCATTTCCTGTAATCGTTGATCTGTATGCTACCTGCAAACACACGCAAGCGTGCAGATACTGAAAACGTATACAAATAGCCACATAAACGTGCATTGAAATCACACCAGCAGAAGACTAGTGACCTCCAACCACATTTGCGACCTTATCGTCATTAAAACAACAGCATAGAAACTGTCTGCCACCGGTTTCTGGTCTTTCATTTTGTAAAGTGGTTAAGGAACCGGACCCGTCACCCAAATAGTTGCGAGTAGGAAAAACACTGCAGTTGAGTAAGTCGTGCTGCATGAGTGGGTAATGATATCACCTTAACTGCTTCACGTATTACACCGAGCTAGAAAAAGTGGCAAATGCTACATGTTTAAAAAAAAGCGGTGCTAATATTTTAATAGTAATTTTTTTTATTTATTATCGTTTAATTCTACAAGGAGCAATTTAGGAAGCTGGCACGACAGGAGATGCGTGACTATTGCTCATGCAGCCAACACGTAGCAGACGGTCGCCTCCGAGTTCCTGTTTGCTTTGTGTCCTCGTCCCATCGCTACACGCCACCAGTTGTCTCAGTAACTTGGCAGCAACACGATGCTTTCGAGCTGCTGTCCACCTAATACAACAAAGCAGAATCATTTTCCATAAACTTGACGTTAAAGGGATCTTGGTGAAAGCTAGTTTATATCCTCTATCTGTTCCTCTCCACTCTTTCTTGCAGCACTTGTCCAACTACATACTGACCCACACTGACTGATTTGCAAACCAAAGTGAAACACAATGTCATAACATTTGCCTGTAAGTATTGGTTTATGATGATTACTGAAAGTACCTGTGCAAAAAAAAAGAACATTATTAACTACCGTAGAGTTCTATTTCTACTGATTTTGCGTAGCAGAAGGGGATACCTGGAATGTCCTTGACAGCTATAGCTGGGGTTCCAAAGGAAGGGACTGATGAAGAGCCCACTCCAAAGTGATATACTGCTATTGTACTGGTTGGATGCCAGATGATCTGCTGCCCAGGCTGTTGTCCCAGCAGGACATTCGCTTGGGAGAACTCAGTCTGCATCACTTGAGTCCACTGGACATTGGCAGGATTAGCTCCAACCATCACCTTATCTGTATCGGTTGTCTTGGCTACCAACAGGGCATAGTTGGAAAAACCCACCACAGGATTGAGCAGGAAGTTGGCAGCCCAGTTCTCCTTTGGCAGGAGGTTCATGAGCAAGCCAGGTCCGAGTATAACGGCAGACATGGGCACTGGTGATAGGATGTAGGGATCAACGGAAGGGTAAGCAGACAATGCTGTCTGCCCACTTGAGACAGGAAAGGAAGACAGGATGCGCTGGTCCGCCTGAGAAGTTTCCAGAAGGAGAAAGCTGTCTGCTCCACTTACGTCAGGGAGCGTCGGTACGATGAAATTCGTGCCCCAGTTATTAACAGAAGGCAATTGCTCGAACACAATGCTGCAGTTGCACATACTGACATTTGCACAGCTATCTCCAAAAAGCACAGCCACGGGTTTATAGGCCATCACTACAGCTGTCACCCATGGGACGTTATAGAGATGGAGGTTCTGAAAGGGTTCCAGGTTCCACGTCATTGTGTTTGCACCCTGGCTCACCGTCACAGTGTTATTTTCCCCCGTGTTGACAATGACAAATTGGAACGGCATAAGCGAATTTGTATTTGGAGGGGCAGCAATGTGGTACTTTCTGCCAAGTCTTTCAACGGGGTACACTACGCTCGTCCCAGTGCTGCTGGCCTTGGAGCTAACAGACAGCACAGCAACATCCTGGTCGCTGGACACATACACAGTTCTGAAGGAAACAGTGGATCGCTGGAGCTCCACAGAGGGTGGTAACGCCACCGCTTTTGTCTCGTATGCCGTCAGGACGTAGGTATCGCTGAAGCTCCCATTGGCAGTGGTCACATTCACCTGGGTTTGGGGCTGAATAGCAGTGATTATGAGCTGGTTGTTTGGTGGAGATGGGTAGTAGTAAGCCAGATTCTCCAGAAAGGCCGTCACAAACTGTCTGCCAGTGTCCTTGCTGGAGACCAGTCCTATCAACATTAAAGTAGAGATGCAAAAGTGAATTAATCTCATGTTAATTCTTGACTGGAAAAGTTTACCTCGGGCTCACGGACAGATTGTTCTTAATCGCGTGGCCCCCACGTTACTATGATACACAGAAAATGCAAATGCAGTTTCCCTCGCTTTATTAATTTGTTCCGGAAGATCTCCTTAAGCGACTTCTTGAAAAAAGGTCTTCATTTCCATCATATTAAAGGAGATACATAGATAATGCATTACTGAGCCACAAAAGGTTTGCTCATTTTTGCCACCAAATATCCAGAATTCCTGTCTTAAATTTTAAGCGTGGACAAAACATCAGTACTGCTCTGGACATTTTTCAATTTGAGGCTTTGCAACTTCCTTGTGATGATTAATGAAGTTCTGTCATATCCTGGTCCATCCTAAAGACACACATTCAAAATCAGTTAAATATAACGCATTTTTGTGTGCCTTTTTTCCCCTCTCATGATTAATCTTGCTATTATTTTCACTTTTTATTTTACTGCTTTATTCTGTCATGCTTGGGAGGCACGGTTAATACAGCAGATGCTTCACAGCATGAACTCTATGGGCTCAAATCCAGGTCCAGGTGTCATTTGTGTGTCCTCCCCTCATTTACATTGCTTTCCCCACCCAACAGTCCAAAGACGTGTGTTTGAGATGAACTAGTGACAATAAATTGCGTCCGGTGTGTGAATAAGCATTTGTGAGACTTCATGCTCTATCCCGGCGTGGCTGTTCACCCCCCACATTTTACAAGCAGTTATTAATGGTTCAGTTCTGTGGTTCTTTTATTGTTGTATTTTTACACCCTGGAGTTTATTGTGAATTTTTTTTAGTTGTAACCCACATATCTTTATTCTTTATTGAAGATGCTTCATGTATGCTGTAAATAAAAATCTAAAGGCTTTAATTATTATAAGTATTAGAACACTTTGTAATCAGGCAACTCTTGTCATGTACTTACTGTAGTCACTTTTGACACTCTCAACCCCTCTCGGTTATTTTTATAGCATCATCATGATGATAAAAGACCTTTGAAGAGATTTCTATGCGTTTCATGACTTAAAGCGTTATGTAAGACTTTCCTTTCCATTTTTAACACTTTACATTTTCTTAAAAAATGTTTGTGCTATAAGGCTCATTCTTATTATAGATAGTAAAGATTTTGCATGGCTGGTCAAAGACAACTATCTAAAAAAAATCCAGAAATATTACCAGAGTCAAAAAACTTTTCCAACAAAAGAAATTGAGAGAATCTGATGGGAACCACAGGAAAAGACACATTTTCTGAATAATCAACTTAGGACCCATCACTTCATCAGAAAATGAAATTGGGTATTGTAATAGAGACAAATCAAATGTTTTTACTAATGTAAAAGTGTCTCTAGCACTGTACTATGGTCCAAAACACAGAATAAACGGTTATGTAACTGTTTATAAGATCATTCCAATGTTAGTGGTGTGTAAGAGTCACCACTTGGTTAGCAGGAGTTTGCTAGGGGTTTGTATGTTGAGTCCAAAATGGTAATTATTACAAAGCACATGCACCGTCCCAAAAAGGAAAACATTTTACAATTTACCTTCATGAGACTGAAAATATTAGCCACCCTTAATTTTGTTATTTAAAATATAGATGCCACACTGGTCTTCATAGTGGTAAGAGTAGCTGCTGGCAGGAAAAGTCACAGAAGACGATGGGACCGCAACTCACCTGGCTGAAGGCTGGAGAAGACTAAGGTTATCGAGAGTGCCAGGTTGGTACGCATGCTTATCTCCACAGTGACCATGGGCACTTTCCTGCCCCAGCTGCCTACACACACCCTTAAATTAAAAAAATAAGTCATCTTATGGCCTTTCAACTTTTTATAAGTATTCAATGTACAAATTAACTTTTTAATAGAATAACTGACAAATAATGACATTTTCATGCTTTAATTTCTTTAAGGATACTGCTTTATATAAAAATAGAGGCCATGCATACCTATCACTTGGTTCGAATCCCACCTCTTGCTGTACTGTCCATAATTAAGGTACTTTCCGTGAATTGATACAGCAAAATTACCCAGAGGTGTAAATGGATATTCAGTGTAAGCAGCTTAAAACTGTAAACAGTTTTGAACAAAAAGCATTGGCTAAATAAAGACACCATTTGTATTTTCAAAATGGTCCAGTTACTACAATCAAATATTTTAGAACACATGAAGAACATAAGGAACCAAACACCCACATATAAAGCATAGATAACCACGGAGTAGTTATTACATACCTGAAGGCCGGTGACTTCAGAATATGATGGTCTGGTTTAAGTCCTTCTCTTGTGATCTAAAACATTTGAAATTCAAACGAAACCTAAAAGCTAGATGGACTTTGCATTAAGAAAATAAGGGGCCGAGGTTAGGTTACAAATGTAAATGATCTAAGATTTACACATGGCCTTCAAGTCAATTTTTAAAATGTACCTTTTCATTCAGCAAAAGGCTGGCAATGATAATATTTTTGCCTGAGTTTATCTATGGTTGGAGTGGATGGTACTAGTTCAACATTAATTCTTAGCAATTGGCAATTCCAAACACTACATGGAGATTTGCAGCTTTTTGCATCTTATTTACTTACACTGGTCTCTCGTGTGCTGGTAAAAGAGAGGACAATCACATTTCTTCTTATGTTACTTTTGAACAATAACCATAAATGATTAATTTTCACCTTAAAGACTATAAAGGAATACAAAAAGGTAAGACATAGATTTTTATTTTTGTATTGGAGAAAAACAATGCAAATAAACCTTTCTTGAAGAACATACAACTAGACCACTGTCCATTTAAAAAAATCTTGGCTTTCCTGTTAGATGAAGCTAACATTTTTCATGAAAAATCTTTTTCAGCTTCCCTTGCAATTTACCAACAGAACTGGCACAAGCAAGCAGGTTCTTGAGTTCAACTCAGCCAGTGCAGAGCCTGTGGTAGATTTTTTGTCACCATCACAGTGGTCCTGGTACCAACGTCCTCACTTTTACACAGCCCCTCTCTGCTTCTGCATTTTACCACTTTCCCAGGGCACAGTTGGTCTTGTAGAGCCACCCTTGCCTCGTCCTCGTCCTCCTCCTCCTCCTCCTCCTCGCTTTCTCCTTGGCCCCTGCTTGTGTCCTGCACCCTCCTCTTTGGCAGCTTGTGCCCAGAGTGCATCAAAGCTGCCAGGTGCCTGGTACCCTGGGAGACTGGGGTCCAAAGGGTCCTTGGAGAGAAGCACCCAAATTGCTGGCACATTCCTGCTGACCGTGAGGGTGTCCAAGCCAGCAGATGGCTCACGGGGCTCCCACACCTCCTGCTGTGTGCGGTACAGGAGACGGGTGTGTTGGTGTAGGCCACGCACACGCCGCTTCAGGATCTCCACACACGTGACTGTTTTGGCCACGCTCTTGCCTACTCCCGTAAACAAGATGCACCGAGCCGTCTCTACCTCCATGCGGCCTACAGCAAAGCCCATGAGGTTGCGAATCTTGCTGCCATCCTTCACTCGCACCTCAGGCGTATCGCTGGGCAGGTTTGGGAACGGACAGGGGCAAGGCTGCTCCACGGTGCGGGCCTTGCAGTAGTTCTCCATGGGTGGCCCTCAGTACTGTGTGCAGCAAACACACAAATGTTGCAGCAAGAACCTGAAACAATCAAATGATCATATTTTTCAATAACAAAACATTCAAAAAAATCGAACAAGCACTTTAACTTTTGTACAACATTTGAAACTCATTCAAGCAACAGGATTTTATAACGTTTAATGTTCTTCATGCTTCTGTGTACGAAATAAAAATCATTATATGAACTGCAATAAATATTGTACAACACCTGTTGTTTGTCGCTGACTACTTGAATTTAGGGTTATGATCAATTTTATATTACTTACACAAGAGAAATTCAGTCCTAAAAAGCCATTAAGACTACGAGGGCAAATAAAGTAGCAAAACTAGATTTCACAGTAACTTTTGTCTCCGTGTAAAAATTGGAGTAATAACGCATGAGATACGAAAGGCTTTCGCTGAATTTCAACTAGGAAAAAGTATGCAGCTGACTGTAAAAAAAAAAAAAAATTAATATTGCTCATTGACTATTATTTGTCACCAAATAAAAATGTGGACATTTCTTACCACTGTTTTCAGAATACGATAAAGCGTCTCACGTGAACCTCCGCTAGTCATAACGTAAAACGTGTCGTCAGCCGTACGCGGCCGGTGCAAAGTGCTGCAAAAGGCCCGTGGGGCTGCTGGGAGATGTAGTTTTAAAAGGTCACGAAACGGAAATTGCGCAATCTATTAAAAAAAACCAAGTGTAGTGAAATAAATGCAAAGCACTAAAAGATTAAAAACGGTTGTTATGTGTTGTGACAAAGTGTATGATTTTATTGTTTAATTTCTTATAGCATAACACCGCCCAAAAGGCCACAGTGAAACCAGGAGAATCACACTGAAGGAAGTGGTGACCAGAAAATAAACTGTTTTCGAAATAAAATAAGCTGTAGATTGTAATACAGTATTTTTGTTTTTTCAGTTTTGACAGTATAAAGACAATGTGAAAAAATTATATTATTTAAAATTAAAAACATTTCTATGGCTATGGCTAGTTATGTAAGTATGTCGTGATACCCATATCCACCTTGGCCCAGACTTTTATAGGCTCTTTGATCCAAAATTAAGGATAAACAGCAAAAATTTATAATATAACCTATGCTGTAATTTAAAAAAAAAATGTCCATCCTTACTTACCTAACTTACTGCAGAGGGAACATACCCTATGTTTCTGCATCCTGTCAGTATTTGGCAGTAAAATGTATCCAAAGTAGAGATGTGAGACCAGACAGATACAAACCCCAGAGTTTCTCGCTCTTGTCTGATGTTCTTGAGAGCTGATGATCAATATCAAGACAATGAATGTTGCACGTTTATGGAATAAACCAGTTAACAATTGCCATTGAACCAGACTTCATAGACACAATGTATTTCATTTCAGCTATATTTTTAGTGAAACTCGAGGTTAATGTTTAAGTAAAAGTGCACATTTTTCATTTTAATTTGAGTTCTACAAAGCCTACCCAGCAAATAAATGTAGGTATATCAATATCATAAAATATGAAAAAAAACAATAGCTTTACAGCAAATGTTTAATTCATTGTAGCTTTTTCTTTTCTTCCTCACATAACCTAAAAGAGACAGCTGAATAATTCAACTTTTGATTGTAAAGTAATGGGTTTTATAACCAAATCTATTTACTGTGAGTCCCACTTGTTTTTGTATGTTGACGACAAAAACTGCTTTTCAGTGTCAGTACTTACCAGCTCAGGTTAGCTTCAGTTTCTAAATTATATATGTATGTATATTTAAATTATATACAGGAAAAAAATTCTAAATGGTGGCAGCAATGTCATTTTCATATACATGTAAAGATTGGCCAACGTTGCCATGAGGCGGAGCATAATTTGAGCCATCATTCCTATGGCCCATTTCTGTTTCACGGAGCTTCTGCGGCGCAGTGTCCAAAAACGCTCTTCAAATAACAACCATAAATCACTCGCTGTAATTTAAAAAAAAAAATATGACCATCCTTACAAATGCAACACATTACAAAGTTACAAATGTTTGCTACTTATTTTGTTTTTTCATGCAACTAAAATTTTAATAGCATTACAGAATTGGCCAGTGTACACGGAAGCTGTTTTCTGAAAAAGGGAACTTGCACAAGCCCCATGTAAGATAACACTACTCCACCCTCTGTGGTTTAGAAACATGGTTTTGAGCTTAACTCTACATCTTATGCAAAGTAGACACTAAGAAAGCCAGTTGCAATAAATATGTCTGTCTTCATTTTTCACTATAGTTTCACAGAACCTGTTTTTAACAGAACTTGCAGTGTCCCATTTCTATACTAAGCTCATTATAATGATAAACCCATTTATACAGCTGGGTTATTTAGAATGGATTAATTCAGATTAAATACTTTAGTCATGGAGACTACAGCTAGAGCAAAATTAAAAACTGGATTCATTGACTTTCTGTGGAAATAAACAATGAAGATGCATCAATTTACTTACTTAAAAACAGCTTTAATAACATGGATACTCTTACATTAGTTCAAGTCAAGCTTTACTTTTGCTAAGACAAGGGAGGTTTATTTAGCAGATACTTTCCTTCGAAGGTTTCTTCAAGAAGTTTTTGACTGTGGAGCTGAATCGCACAGCATTTGGCAATAGCTGGCGAGGCTGGAAGACCAGACGGAAAGGAGTAGCAATAGTGCAAGCTGGATTTTTGACATTTGCTGTTAATTCTACACTGGACTTAAAGTCCCTGTGCTTTGGAGAGTGAAAGACAGAGGCAGTAATCTTGTGAACTTTCTTTATATCATTTAACATCATTGAGCCAAAATATCAGTCTCGCTACTGAGGAACACCCTGTCGCACCCCTTATGTTTGTGGGTAACACTGTGGAGAACTGCAGTCATGCACTGGGCAAGAAGTTATAAATAAAAATGAAGGAAAATACAACAATAAAAGACAGGCAAGAAAAAGAAATAGTCATTTTTACTCAAGACAAGAGATTTTGTCCTGGTAGCACAAAAGCATCCACTTTTAATGCTTAAGAATTTATCATTTTTATTGTCGTTGATGTAAATTTAAAAAATTGTAATCCTTAAAGAAAGAAAATCTGTTTAAAAAAACTTTTTTTTAAAATTCAGCAATAGCATTGTTCTCAGCACATTTCTTTTTTTAAGATGCACAGGCATATATTTTGGAGGAGATCAAAATAACCTCTGACAGGATACGCCATATTCATAAGTAAAATAGTCAGAGGTATTTTGAGATGGTACATGATCAACTGCAGTGTCTCAGCTTTATTAAACTCACACTTCAAATAATCAGCAAAACCATTCAAGATATGGCTGAAATTTTCTGGGAGGCAGTTTGTCCTTCTTCTACATCCCCTGTGCATGTCTCACGGGGAGGCACATCCCACAGGGTCAGAAACCACTGCTCCAGAGGGGGTGTGAGAGTTTGCAGATGCTATTGGTTTATGAGCACATTGCTAACAATGTGCTCATAAACCTAAAATTGTTACTATTAAATCATCTGATTTAATCATCTGAGGTTGTCAATGTGAATATAAACACTCAACTACAGATTTTGCCATGCAATAAGGACCTAAAGGGAAATAAACGTTTACTTGTACCATATAACACCTTTGTCATGGCCTTTGCCACTGTACTAAAGAGGCTCAGACCTACAGCACAGGGTGTCATGTCTGTACATTTGTGTTGCAGAGATGAGCCATGTTGAGCTGTCCACTTCCTCATCTCACAACCGTTGCTGTATCTCCTGCTGAAACTTCAGACATTCACTGGCAAAGAGCATATTTGTGATCTTTCAGGTTTTTAGTATGCATCATGTTTGAAGAGCATAGTCCACTCATCCTGCCAGAATAAAATTTCTAGTGCATAAAGATTGTTCAACAAGCATTAGGAAAAGCTTGTCTCTGAGAGGAAGTGTTTGCTCAAGAATGAGCAGCACCCATATAAGGAAATAAAACCCCACCCTTCTTGCTTAACATATTTGCTAAACCACACACTTACATATAAGTTCAAGAGCACAAAGACTAAAAAGGACCTCACAGCCTTAGAAGCATGTCTTGATCAGCTCTATTAAAGCACTTCTTCCAGGATATATTGGATGTATTGGGCATATATTAGCTTAGCCCTGTCCCTAGTGGAACATGTCTGCTGCTGCTGACCTGGAAGCGGAGCTGAAGTGTGCTGTGTGCCTTAGCATCTATAGGGAGCCTGTGCAGCTGCCTTGTGGGCACAACCTCTGCCGCGGCTGTCTGAATTGTCTCTGGGAGCGCCAGGACTTCAGCACCTGTCCGGAGTGTCGGGGCACATTCAAGAGGGGCTTGGATCTGAAGAAAAATCTCAAACTGGCAAATATTGTTGAACGCTTTTGTGCTACCAGGACACAGTCTCTTGTCCTACAGTGTGAACAGAAAGAGCCATCTCAGGACAATGCTGGAAACCACAACGTCTTTGAAGATGTTTCTTCCATGGTTGCAATGTGTCCAGATCACGGATTGCCCTTTGAGTATTTCTGCCAACAGCATAAAGTTTGCCTGTGCCAGTCATGCTTGGAAAACCACCAAAGTCACACGTGGCGGCTGCTGGAGAAGGCAACAGCAGATGGAAGGGCTGTCCTAGTAGATGAAGCTAGAAGGCTGGAGCAGGCACAGAATCTACTGGACAATGCAGAAAGCTGGCTGCAGGATGCACAAGACCAGCTCAGAGCAGATCGTGCTAGGCTAAAGAAGCAAGTATCAGAGCTTTTCAGCAAGGTGCAGCAAGCAATTGTAGCTGAGGAACGTGATATTCTGGACTTCATAAAGGCTGAAGAGAACCTTCAACATTCACGAATGGAGGAGCGCATTGGGGAGATTCAGAGTAAAAGAAAGGCCTCGAATCAACTTCTTTTGGAGGCACAAGAACTGGCGAATAGAAGGATGCCAGACTGGGAGTTCATCAAACAATATGATATAACCTTGGAGAAACTGCTTAAGGCAGATGTCTATATTCAGAGTTTCACTATACAAAAACGAGAAATGGAAAGAGCTTCGGTCAATCAGATAGTGAAAGAGGGCCAGGCTCTTGCCAAAAGGTTGAGCAAGGTGATCCGGGACAATCTAAGCCAAGGGCGTGAGCTGCAGCTGAACCGCCACACTCCAGTCAAAGTGCAGATGCAGAAAGTGAAGCTCCAAACTTTCCAAGCTCCCTCAGGTTTACAGAGAGCCAGACTGACCCTGGATCCTAACACTGCCCACTGTAACCTCAGCTTATCTAGTGATCTCTTATCTGCTGAATGGGTAGAGCAAAGACTGCCCAGTCTCACCCACCCTGAGCGCTTCAGGCTCCACCCACAGGTGCTCTGCTCCCAAGGCTTTATCTCTGGGCAACATTCCTGGGATGTGGCTCTGATAGGCACACGGCGATGGGAGGTAGGGGTCACCTGCAAGGGTCCAGATCATTCCTGGGTAGATTCATGCATTGCCTGGGCGCTGCGCTGGGACAGTCGTAAGCTACAAGCTTTTGAAGGCCATAAACGCCACTCCAACCCTGTGCTGAGCTCCATCCAACAGGCTCCTGACAGGATCAGGGTGTGCCTGGACTGTGATAGAGGCACACTTTCCTTCTTCACCATCGATTGTGAATCTATGCCTCATATCAAGGGTGAGAAACTGTTGCACACTTTTCACATCAAAGCCAAAGGTGCCATTTTCCCAGGTTTCTATTTAGAAGAGTCAAAGTTGAACATTCTGCAGTACAGTATAAAATCAGAACTTGTTTAAAAGTTCTGCTGCGATGGGGATGTAAGTATTTGGTTAAGACTGCCGCTTTAATTTTGGACTGTGCTCCAGAAGTCCATGTTTTTTACATTACCGAGTTTAAAAGAGGCTGGGTTGGTCAAGTTTATTGTTCTTGTTTCAAATGTAACAATTGTGCTGCCGTTTTAATGGAATATCTTTCGTACTTCAGAACGTCTCAGCCGTGTTCGGTAATTTTGTTATTTATACTGGAAATGTGGTAGGATACAAACTAACTGGACTGATATTCACTGAAGTATTTTTTAAACAATGTAACAAATGTTTTGATTTATTAAATTTAAACTCATGCTTGTTGCTTCATCTCCCCTACTTGTGAATAAACTAGGTCAGTCAAGGAAGAACAAAATTCAGCATGAAGTTTAATGATTTTTTTTTTTTTACAAAAAAACATTATTTGTTGCCACTAATTGTTTGTCCAGTGTACAGTTATGTCAGTCCCTAGCTTGGCCTAGAGGCTTATGGTTGGAGGCAGAGTGAACCCAAGATGCTACCCCAGTCAGTCGCACAGCAATCACACACACCACAGGGACTTTAGAGTCACCAGATCGCCTGAAGCACATCTTCAAACTGTTGGAGAAAACCACAGCAGGTTACCTGGATGAAACTCATTTGGACATGGGGCAAACTTACAAACCCCACCTTGAGGAAACTCATTCAGACATGAGGAGAACTTACAAACTCCACACGGACTGAGTCAAATTCAAACCTATACCCAAACATTCCAGGCACTGGGATGTCCAGTATCCACTGCATCATCATTCTACCTATTTTTGAGTTTATTTTTAATTGCATTTTCTTTACTTATATATTTTTTAAAAATTAACTTACTGCAGAGGGAACATACCCTATGTTTCTGCATCCTGTCAGTATTTGGCAGTAAAATGTACCCAAAGTAGAGATGTGAGACCAGACAGATACAAACCCCAGAGTTTCTCGCTCTTGTCTGATGT